>JAHKKF010535628.1:0-21613 GCA_019740295.1 Labeo calbasu | reverse complement strand
ATGTCACTTTTTAAGGCACCTTTTTGACCTGAATGACACAAATGTTCAGACCATTAAGGCAACATTAAGCGATCATTATCACACAACATTAAACACATAATAGAGCGTTATCTTGCTCATCAGTGCGATTTCCTCACTAATGATGAAAGAATTACAAAGCTTGGCAAAGCTATTTACTGTAGCAGTCATGTGCAACTAACAAAACACTGAAAAACATAAACAGGCACAATAGAAACATATCCATGAGTATTGAAGAAAAAAGAAAGTCTTTGGATCTAACTACATTTGTATTTTTTCAAGGTTAAAGTGATGCTTTACAAGGTCCAAAATGGTTGGCTCAAAAAAAAAAAGAGCAAAGGAGATCTCTGTATCTCAGTTTCTCCTAGACAGCATTGAGATGACATGGAGAAAAAAAAAAATCCCCCACTGAATAAAAAAAACAGAAAAAGGTAATTGCGACTTTTTATCTCACAATTCTGACTTTTCTCTCGCAATTGCAGTTTTTTTTTTTTTTTTTTTTCACAGAATTGCGTGATACAAACTTGCAATTCTGATTTTTTCCCCACATAATTGTAAGATATAAACTCGCAATCGCAAGTTAAAAAGCTGCATTTCTTATATAAACTTACAATCGTGACTTTTTTTCTCAGAATTGCAATTGCGAGTTAAGTCAGAACTGTGAGAAATAAACTTATCACAGAACATATCACTCCTTTTCCCCTCAAAATTCAACTTTATAACTCGCAACTGTGAGTTTATATCTCACAATTCTGAGAAAAAAGTCAGCACTGAGTTTGTAACTCACAATTCTAACTTTATAACTCGCAATTGCTAATTTGTATCTCACAATTCAGAGAAAACAAGTCAGAATTGCTTTAAAAGTCAGAATTGTGTTTATCACACAATTCTCTGAAAAAAGTCAGAATTGAGTTTGTATCTTGCAATTCCAACTTTAAAACATGTAAAAAGTCAGAATTGCGTGAAAAAAGTTAAAATTGTGAGTTTATCATGAAATTGTGAGTTTAATCACACAATTAAAAAAAAAGTCAGAATTGAGTTTATATCTCGCAATTCTGAGAAAAAAGCCAGAATTGTGTAAAAAAGTCAAAATTGAGTTTTTATCTTGCAATTGTGAGTTGACCACACAATTCTCAGAAAAAAGTCAGAATTGAGTTTGTAACTGAGTTTGTAACTCACAATTCTAACTTTATAATTCGCAATTGCTAATTTGTATCTCACAATTCTAATGCCATAATTACGAATATCCCAAAAAAGGAATATCTCCATTTTAATGACATTTTAAAGATTCTTTGTCATGTCACTTTTTAAGGCACCTTTTTGACCTGAATGACACAAATGTTCAGACCATTAAGGCAACATTAAGCGATCATTATCACACAACATTAAACACATTGTGAGTTTATCACACAATCGTCCGGAAAAAGTCAGAATTGAGTTTGTATTTGCAATTCCAACTTTATAACTCTCAAAAAGTCAAAATTGCATTAAAAAAATTTGAAGTTTTTTATCTTGAAATTGTGAGTTTAATCACACAGTTCTAAAAAAAAAAAAAAAAAAAGTCAGAATTGGGTGAAAAAAGTCAGAATTGTGAATTTTTTTAGCTTGCAATTGTTTGTATTTGGCAAGAGTTTGTATTTGGCAATTCCGATTTTATAACTCGCAATTACGAGTTAAAAAAGTCAGAATTGCGAGTTTTAATTCTCAGAATAAAAGTAATTTAATATTCTAACTTTATAACTTACAATTGCGACTTTGTATCACGCAATTCTGAGAAAAAAAAAATCAGATTTGTCAGATAAAAAGTTGCAATAATGTTTTTTTAAAATATTTATTATTCAGTGGTGGAAACAGGCTTCCATGTTTCATCTAAAAAAATTAAATCTTTTTGAAACCATGCGTCTCCTCTACAGTTTCATAAGACAACTGTACTATACTGTATGAAAATGTACTAAAAAATATTAAATATGAACACAACATCACAAAATGAAATTTTGTAGTTCAAAAATTGTATCACCAACAAGAGTCGTGTCTATTTTTACTGTTCCTAAGAAAATTGAAATAAAAATCTGGTACATAACTGATAAACACAACTGATACTACTCCCAATAAATCTCCTGAGTTATGAAAGCACAACCTCTGATCAATAAATGTTTTGGTGTGAGACGGGACACTTTAAAGGGACAAAAATCATGGACACAACCTATCAAAAGTTTGAGAATGGTAAGATAATAATAATATTGTGAAATATTACAATTTAATATAATTGTTTACTGTTTACTCCAAACTTCAGTGTCACATTTGGTGCTCAAAAACATTTATTATTAATATTTAAAACATATTTTCATGATAAACAGTTTTTCCAGATTAACAGAAGAAAAAAGAACAGGATTTATATTAAAAAGATATCAAAGGAAGGACCCCAAACTTTTGAACGGTTGTGTACGTTATCAATATGTACAAAAGCACATATTTCCATATGACATTCAAACATATGTATTGCATAGAACTGCATTAATGCAAAGTATTTTTGGAAAAGCGCGGGCTCACACACAGTCCTCCTGTGACTAAATATTTTTTGACCTTTGCTGGGGTTAGATATGTTGATAGGGCGGTTAACAGCACAACAGAACAAATATTTACCACACGCAAAGTCTTACCACAATGAGAGCTAAAGCCAATAAAGCTACCCATGCAGGGAGTAAACAGCTGAGAGGCTGAGGCTTTGTGACCATCTGTAATAACCAACGGCTAAATTTTGACGATCAACTAATGCTAAAGGAGCCAACGGGCTTAAACAGTTCACTGGCGTGTCGAATCCCTATGGTGAAACATGGGAGGTAGAAAGAGAGCCAAAACTGAAATGGAATCTGAAAGTGCTTTTTAAGGCCACATCTGTAGTCCTCCCTGAGCAGCCTGACGCTATAGTGGGATTTAAAGTTACAGTGACCTTTTCTTCGCAGTGATAAATAACTCACAACTCAGTGCCAGTGTGAATTGTAACTTAATAGAGTGGAACTATTTTATGATGAGGTCTCCTCATATCTGATCAACCGCAGAAGCATCTGAGTTGAGGTGACTGCATTTTTTTCACCAGTTCCATCAACTTAGACATAAAAACAGTCCAAATGTCAATATTTGTGGGCAGACTGCCCTTCATCTTGGTGTGACATGCATGGATAAACATGGATGATATATGGATTGAGGTAATCACTGTCATCTTTAAAGGACATAGCAGACAACGAACACAAGACAGCTTAAAGCTGTCTGCCATTGGCTTTGTGTGGTAACAATAAACTGCAACTGCTTTTCCACTGAAATATTCCACCTTTCCCAATCAAAAACTCTGGATAAAACACATCTTTAACGAAACACTGGCACCAATAGTAAAGTGCTGAAAAGGGACTATACTATTAGGGATCTGTGATAACTAGACGAAACAAATCTGTCTGTTTTTCCTCATTTGCAATGCAATCATATGTGATAAATCAGTTCTGCATTATAGATTTACGCCATACCCTCATGCATTTCCACGGATACGCTTTGGTAATTAAAGTTCAGTAATAAAATCATTCATCAGCAACTGGGTTTGACTCAAAGGCTCAGGTTTAAAAGCCTAACATTAATCTGCTGCTTAAAATATGGATTTTCATGTGCAACTTTGCAAGTAACAATGATTTAAGTGCTCTAAAATCAAAAAGGACCACAAATTGTTGACACTGTGATCTAGCAGTTTGAATCCAGTTTGTGGCAGATACATTTGGCACATGCATTTCCCAGTACTTCAATTGCACTAAAAGCATACTGGCTCTCGCAAAAGCTAGCAAAAATACGAATAATATAAAAATAACAAAGTGAAGGGTCATTCATTAGTGAGATTGTAGTGAATCTGTAGGCTGGATTAGTTAAAAGAGAACTTTTTTTTTTTTTTAAAGTCCAGCCAGTGCATATAAGGCCTGTTCACTCATCTTTGAATGAAACACTTATGGAAGCCCATTTTATTCGCCATGAATAAAAATGAATTTGCAATTCTGACTTTTTACTCAGAAATTCATGATATAAACTCACAATTGTGCGTTATAAAATAACAATTGTGAGATTTAAAACTCGCAACTCTAAGAAATAAAGTCAGAATTTTGAGATATAAACTCATAATTGTGACTTTTTGCTCAGAATTGCGAATTTATATCTTGCAATTGTGACTTTATAACACAATTGGGAGTTATCAAATCAGAATTGTGAGTCATCTTGCAATTCTGACTTTATTTTTTATTTTATTTTTTTTTTTACAATTGTGAGTTTATATCATGCAATTCTGAGAAGAAAAGTCAGAATTTTAATTTTTCCCCTCAAAACTGGACTTTGTAATTCACAATTGCGAGAAAAAAGTCAGAATTGTGAGTTTTCTTGCAATTCTGACTTCATTTTTTACAGTTGTGAGTTTATATCATGCAGTTCTGAGAAGAAAAATCAGAATTGTAACTTTATATCTCGCAATTCATACTTTATTTCTCAGAATTGCGACTTCATTTCTCAGAATTATGACTTCATTTCTCAGAATTGCAAGTTGATTTCTCAGAATTGCAACTTTATTTCTCAGAATTGCGACTATTTCTCAGAATTGCAAGTTGATTTCTCAGAATCACGACTCGATTTCTCAGATTTGCGGCTTCATTTCTCAGAACTGCGGCTTCATTTCTCAGAATTGCGACTTGATTTCACAATTCTAACTATAACATGCAATTGCAAGTTTATATCTAACAATTCTAAAAAGGCAGAACTGCAGTTATCTTGCAATTCTGACTTCATTTTTTACAACTGTGAGTTTGTATCATGCAGTTCTGAGAAGAAAAATCAGAATTGTAACTTTATATCTCACAATTCAGACTTTATTTCTCAGAATTGTGATTTCACAATTCTAACTATAACATGCAATTGCAATTTTATATCTAACAATTCTGAGAAAAGTCAGAATTGCAAGATGTAAATTTGCAAATGCGAGAAAAAAAGTCGGAATTGTGAGAGAAAAAGTAAAAATTACCTTTCTTTATTTTTTATTCAGTGGCAGAAATGGGTTTTCATAAGCACTTGCTGTTTGTTAAGACATGAATAACCTAACGAGAGAGGAAAAAAAAAACAAAAAACTCTGAACTCAGGTTCAAAAAAAAAAAAAAAAAGAATATGAAGCAGGGTTCAAAAGACTGAAACCACATTGAAAATCTGGGATCCTAAATAAAACTTAAAATAAATGTAATACATTTTTTAGGATTTTAAATAGAATTAACACCAAGAATTACTACTAAACTAATCAAATACAAAATATTAAAGATTTTTACTTCTAGGCCACTAACTTGTGACATGGAGCATGTGAACTTTATACAAAAGGTCAGATGTTTAATTAAAAAAAACACTAGATAAAAAAAATAAATACATGATTAAATATAATCATTAAATCTAAGTTATATTAAAACATAGAAAAGCAAAATGGAACTATGTTCACTCACAGTCTCAGACTTTTGAACCCCACCGTGTATTAAAAAAAGCATGTAGTTTTGCAGGCAAGCAGCATGTAGAGTGTCATCATTTAGGAGTGTTGATCTCCATCATTATTGTAGTGATTTCAGCCCAGTTTGATTCTGGTGTCCTGGCCGTAGTAGCCCACCTGGAGCAGAATGGCAATGTCAATTAAGATCTGTACCGCACCACAGACCACAAACTGGGTGGGGCTTTCATTGATCACGAAATACATGGTCTTGAAGATGTCACCAGCTGTCCACAAAAGCACCATCTTTACACTGAAAAAGAGAAATAGAAAATTTTATTGAAGCATTCAGAAATATATATGAAAAGTCTCTCAGCAGTTGAAAAAGATTCCACTGATAAATTAACCTCATTTGAAACCTTTTAAAGGCTTCACCAATACATCAGACTAATGTATCATACAACGTCCTGGCGTCCCCCTTGATAAAATCGTACATCTGTATATCTCGCACATTTACTCGGAAGTCTTGTGCAGTTGAGTGAGGAGCAGCTTTCAGCTCCATTTAATTGAATTCAATGGACGCAATTATTTCTATACATTTTTTTTATAACATTGTGAAAGGGTGAGGAAATGGGTAGACTCCAATTGTCAAACTTAAAGTGATAGTTCACAAAAAATAAAAAATTTTCTTATGATTTACTTACCCTAAAGCTATCCTAGGTGTATATGACTTCCGTCTTTCAGACAAACACTATCAGAGTTATATTTAAAAATGCCCTGGCTCTTCCAAGCTTAATAATGGCAGTGAATGGGTGTTGAGATTTTGAAGGCCAAAAAAGCAAATCCATCCATCATAAAAAGTACTCCAAACAGCTCAGGCAGGTTAATATAGGCATTCCGTAGCAAATAAGAAAAAATATCCATTTTTAACACTTCATAAACAGAAATCTCTAGCTTCTGTTAACTGTCATACTGTATGCACATATATGAGAAACTGGCATTCCAGCGGCTGTACGTAGGACATACAGTAGGCGTAGCGTAAGCTCTGGTGAAAATACACTAGTTTTGTGAGAACCAAGTTTTGTTTACAAGAAGGGAAAACCAGTCTCCTCTTGGCTTGTATTGAAATCCTCTGTCATTTTTCTTTACAAATCCTCGTTTTTGTTTTGCTCTTTCCTCTTCATTTCCGTGTTCGCCATTTCTCACTGGAGCCATGTTATCCGCTGGAATGCCACTTTCACGTAAATATGTGTATGACAGTCAACGGAAGCTAGAGATTCAGGTTTATAAAGTTTTAAATATGGATGTTTTTCTTACACAAGTGAATTGATTCACCTTAGAAGGTCTATATTAACCCTCAGACACATGTGGAGTACTTTTTATGATGGATGGATGCACTTTTTTGGGCTTTAAAATCTCAACACCCATTCACTGCCATTATAAAGCTTGGACGAGCCATGACATTTTTGAATATAACTCTGATTGTATTTGTCTGAAAGAAGAAAGTCATATACACCTAGGATGGTGTTTAGAAGCTATAAATAAATCCATTTTCGCAATATATGCAGAAATTTACATTTAAATGTCAATTTGACCTTGTGAGGGTTAAGAGACGGGAGGGACTATGCATCCTGGGACACGGACTGAACCATCTTCAGGATGCTTGGGGGATTACCAGAGCACAATATTTTGTAAATGTCAATCCTCCATCCTTTTTATAAAAGTTTAGCTGCGAAAACTTCCAAGAAGCAGCCAAGGATAGACGCTGTATTGTCAGCGGTATTTATGCTGAATGAGTTCATTCAAGTTTAAAGACAGAAAAGGTGGTCTAAAGATGAGTACAGACTATACATCAGCTGTCACAGACAGACAGGAATGTGCATTGGACTTCACAGTCATGGCAGTCGCCCTGACAAGAGAAATGAGTCTTTCACACAACGTGGGGCAGCAGAAGCAGACTTCTACAGTAATGAAATGGTCCATTCTAGCTAGCTGTCTACTTGATGTTGGAAACCCACCCATCTCAACATGACATTGATTATTGTGCATTATGTTCTTCCTTATCGCTGTCTGTGAATTGTTCTGGTGTCACAGGAAGATTGTGAATGAGGATGTAGGAACATCTGCTGGAAGGAGATGCGATGCTTGCTAACAGCAGTGCCAAAAATCGTCATTTATCTAGCTCTCAGATACTTCACAGTGATAAAATGTGCTGTTATGGACACTGACCTGCTAAATCTAAAGATTAGGCACTATATCTTCATAGTCCTGAAGCACTTTGTCTACAGAACACTGATTGCCAGTGCTCCAAGCAAACCAAAAAGTGCCATTGAGGTGAATAAGTTATAACGATGAACTGAAAAAGGTCAATAGGAACCCTGAAAGTTATACTTTCTATTAAAAAAAAAAAAAAACTTTTCATAAAATGAAACATTTCATAGCCGGAAACTTCCATTAAACCATCCTTCTTAAAGTGCTTTGAGAGAAAATGTGTCCTCTATGTCTGATCTCAAAGTTACACCCCTCACTTTCCTCTACCTTCATTCGTCTTTTGCATTAGTTTACTCTAGAGACCATCTTCAAACATCATTAATGGGGATAAAACATTAATGAGGTAATTAGAGGGGGGTGGGTCATCTGTACAAGAGCAATGTTAACGATGACGCCACAATAAAAAACAGTTTAATGGTTCTCCATCTTCCGCCCGGAGAACAGAAACTCTTTCAATGGTTCCCAAACATTCATTTTAAGATAAACACGCCCTTTCTCGCTCACAAAAACAAACCGCTATCTTTTTCCCTGTTCCCCTTCCCCTCCGAGCCCTTTGCGGATTGACAGCAGATGAAAGAAATGCTCAGCAAACAGCAAGCAGCGCTTCAGGGCCTGTGAGAGAGGTAGAAGTGATTATTGCATTGATTAGGAGAACTGAGGCCACGGTTACAGCACTCCCAGTCCACACTGAACAGCTCTGCACTCAACCCTGACAAGCCTTCAATTGATCCTCTTCAACCTGACACTCTCATCTCTACACTGAGAGAGAAATAAGGCTAGGAAAGAAAGAAAGAAAGAAAGAAAGAAAGAAAGAAAGAAAGAAAGAAAGAAAGAAAGAAAGAAATCAATAGACAGAATGACAGAAAGATACAATGTTAAACTTAAGAACTTCAAAATGGTTACATATAAATATATAAACAACTACATAGCTAGATAGATAAATAGATTGAAAGAAAGAATGATACAGTGCCTTGCGAAAGTATTCATACCCCTGCAAATTTATTAGAAATAAAACCTGAAATGATTCCATTGCATAAGTATTCATAGCCTTTCCTGGGACACTTGAAATTTAGCTCAGGAGCACTCATATCACTTGTTACTACACTTTGAGAAGAGTTAAGCTGTGACGAATTCATTTGAATGAGTATGATTTGTAAAGGTACACACCTCTCAGAAAAGGTCTAACAGCTGAAAATGCATTTCAGCGCAAAAACCAAGCCCTGAGGTCAAAATAACTGCCTGTATAGCTCAGAAACAGGCTTGCGTCAAGGCACAGATTTGGGGAAGAGTTCAGAAAACAATTCTGCTGCATTGAAGGTTCACAGAAGCATGTAGCCTCCATTATCCATAATGGAAGACGCTTGGAACAACTAGGACTCTTCCTAGAGCTGGCCTCCTGGACAAAATGGGCAATTGATGGAGAAGTGGCTACTGGTGACCAAGAAGCTGATGGTCACTCTAGTTGAGCTTCATGATCATATATGCAGATGGAAGAAACTTACAGAAGGACAAACATCACTGCAACACTCCACCAATCCGGTCTTTATGGCATTGTGGCCAAACTCAATCCTCTCCTCAGTAAAGACACATGAAAACACACTTGGAATTTGCAAAAAAGCACCTAAAGGACCCTCAGACTGTGAGAAACAAAATTCTGATGAACCTCAATTCCAAGCATCATTGTTTAAAGGAAACCAGGCACTGCTCATTATCTGCAGAATACCATCCTAAAAGTAAAGTGTGGTGGTAGCAGCCTCATGCAGTGGGGCTGTTTTTCAGTGGCAGGGATTGAGGGACTTGTCAGAGTAAAATAAAAGCTCAATGCACCAAAATATTGAGATAGCCTTAATGAAAACCCAGTCTAGAGCATTCAGACTAGGCAGAAGGTTCACCTTCCAACAGGGCAATGACTCTAAACATACAGCAAGAGTGGTTTATAGACAACTCTGTGAATGTCCTTGAATGGCCCAGCCACAGCCTGGACTTGAACCCAATCAAACATTGCTGGAAAACCTAAAAATATCTGCCAGCCCCCATTAGAGCTGACAGAGCTTGAGAGGTGAAGAGGTGAGGAGAAGAATGGCAGATAATTGCCAAATGCTGATGTGCAAAGCTTGTTACTTATGCAATGTACTTATTTCAGTTTTTGTGTTTTTTTAAATAAATGTATGAAGTTGTGTCAATTCTGTTTTTGCTTTGGCATTATGGTGCATGGAGTATAGATTGATGTGAAAATTTTTTTTAAAACAATTTGGGGTGTGAACACTTTTGCAAGGCACTGTAGATAGAATGATTGATAGATAGAACGACAGATAGATAGACATACAGATAACATATGAACAGGAAGAACAAAATGACAAAGAACGATAGAATAATGGATAGAAAGACAGAATGACAGAACAATAGAATGACAGATAGACAGACAGACAGATAGACAGAGATAATATATGGACAGAAAGAACAATAAAATGATAGAACTATACAGAGTGACAGAATGACAGAACAACACAATAGAACGACAGAACGATACACTGTATGGGGAGAAAGAATGATATAACGATAGAATAATAGAAAGATAGAACAACAGATAGACTGATAGAACAATACAATAAATAGAACGATAGAACAATAGTAGAACAACAGAAAGATAGATAGATAGATAGATAGATAGATAGATAGACAGATAGATAGATAAACATGGACAGAAAGAACAATAAAACAATAGACAGAAAGAACGACAGAATGATTGATAGAACAACAGAACGATAGTTAGAACGATAGAGCGACAGAATGATAGATAGAACGATAGATAGACAGAACGATAGAATTATTGATAGAACAAAAGAATAATAGTCAGATAGAATGATAGAATGACAGAACAATAGATAGAATGATATAACGAAAGATAGATACGATAGAACGATACAACAATAGATAGAATGAGAACGATAGAATGGTAGATAGAACAATAGATAGAACGATAGACAGAATGATAGATGGATAGAACAACAGAACGATAGATAGATGATGGATAGATACAACAATAGATAGAATGATAGAACGATAGATAGAACGGTAGATAAAACAACAGATAGAACGACAGATAGATAGATAGCATATGGACAGAAAGAACAATAAAACGATAGATAGAAAGAATGATAGAATTATGGATAGAACGACAGAACGATAGATAGAACGATAGAATTATGGATAGAACAACAGAACGATAGATGGAATGATAGATAGAACGATAGAATTATGGTAGAACAGAATGATAGAACGATAGAACAACAGAACGATAGTTAGATAAAAAGATAGAATGACGGAACGATAGATAGATAGATAGATAGATAGATAGATAGATAGATAGATAGATAGATAGATAGATAGATAACATGGACAGAAAGAACAATAAAACGATAGAACGATAGAATGATACAATACAACAATACGATAGATAGATATATAGATAGATAGATAGATAGATATATCAATAGAACGATAAAATATCGATAGAATATAGTTAGAACAACAGATAGAATGATACAACCTCTCCCTGTATAACTGGTCTGTTGGTCTGGTAAAGCAGACTTCATGTCGATAGTTAAAAGCTCTGTCTACTGGAGGCTAGAGACACCAGACATATAAGATGCAAGGCAAGCCTGCTGGGCTTCTGATGAGATTTCAGTTTTGGCATTTGGCAGAGACATCTAACAAGGGGCAGCGTTCTGAAGATCTGCTCCAGACAGATGTATCGATACACCAGTATCTTCCTTCCTCACGGTCTCTCTGGTTTCTCTCTACTGAATTCACATCGATGAATAGATAAACCACGACCAGCGAGCAGCCTCTGAAGGAGGCACCAAAACTCTCTCATAAAGACCCTCACTCACTACAAATGTCCACAATGTCCTGCTTCTAGTCGCTCTTCACCAATAGAAAGCAAAGACAAGTGAAAACAAAACCTTGAGAATCTGTCAAGGAAAGCTACTGTATGAACCATTCATGGACTGAGGGTTAAGTGAGCTCTTCAAAACCTTGGCACATTTGAAGACGGCTGAATTCAAACAGCCAGCGAGAGAAAAGACAGGCCATCCTCAACAAAAAGACTATAAAATATGTATGTAGATCGATCCATCAGCCTCAAACACGAGAGTTTGCACACTTCCTAAAAGAGATAAGTCTCCAACACACACACACACACAAAAAGAAAAAAAAAACACAGAAAAACCTCCAAAAGAAAAGTAATGGAGACATTAAAGGCCTCAAATCAAATTATGTTTCTCCACCATATGGCTACCAAACAAGCTCACACAGATCACTGTCTTGCAAACAAAACTTAGCCAATCAAAACAGTCCGAAAACACATTCAGCACGTCTGTGACGTGCTTCGGATGGAAGTCGAGTGTTCAAGCAGCCTTTAAATCAGTACGGTTGGCCATTACAACATCCCCCGTGATATATTTCTACTTCTGTATACACAAACCCATTAAGAGCGATGCTAATGTCATACAAATTGGCACGTCAACCAGAAAAACCAATGGTTTTCTTTTTCTTTCCCTCCAGAATGCCTGCACAATGCTCTCTTTTATTTTTCTTGTTCCTCTCCCCCTCTTCTCCGCTGCGCTTTGCCCTGGAGGGAATGTGAATAATTCTGTTGCGGTACTGGTCCTGGCAAGCCGTGGCTGCTAGCGGCTCCTCTAATTCAATCACACGGCTCAGTCTGATCAATGGGGACTGTACAGGATGCCGGCGTACCTCAGCTCACCTTGGGTCATGTGGGGATCCACTCCATTGGCTTTTTCTTCTCTAATTAACCCAGACATGACAGCCAACAACTGTGAGGGCAATAACTCTACTGATAAAGTTCTGTGTGTTTGCGTGCCTCTAAGCAACTCAAAAGATCGAAATTTGTCCAGACATACTTTGCTAATACGTACTGAAACATCACTTTCAGGTATTAGAAAGTAAATGGCTATGGTTAGAACAGAATACTATGAATTATGAATACTATGCACTGTATTAGGGATGCAAAATATATTTGCAACTATGATTTATCAGTAGCGGCTCACATTGGGTTTTTAAATATTTTTGTCTGGATATTAGATTTAGATAACTTTTGCCATTATGAAAGATAAGACTCATTCGAAGATTTTCATTCTATTATAAACATATACAGTTGGAGAATCTGCAAAACATTAATTATTTTACCAAAATAAGAGGATTACACAAAATGCATGTTATTTTTTATCTAGTACTATAAGATATTTCACATAAAAGACGTACATATAGTCAACAAGAGAAAATAATAGTTTATTTATAAAAATGATGCCATTCAAAAGTTTACATACACTTGATTGTTAATATTGTGTTGTTACCTGAATGATCCACAGCTGTTTTTTGGTTTAGTGATAGTTGTTCACAAGTCCCTTATTTGTCTTGAACAGTTTAACTGTGTGCTGTTCTTCAGAAAAATCCTTCAGGTCCCACAAATTCTTTGGTTTTTCAGCATTTTTGTATATTTGAACCCTTTCTAACAATGACTGTATAATTTTGAGATCCAACTTTTCACACTGTGGACAACTGAGGGACTCATATGCAATTATTACAGAAGGTTCAAACGTTCATTGATCCTTCAGAAGGAAACACAATGCATTAAGAACCGTGGGGGGAAAACTTTTTGAATTTTAAGATCTGGGTAAATTTAACTTATTTTGTCTTCTGAGAAGTTTCTTCTGCAGCTTCTGAAGAGCAGTACTAAATGAAAAAAATATCATATTTAGGCAAAAAAAAGAAAAATGTACACATTTTTATTATGTTCAAAAGTTTTCACCCCCCAGTTTAACTGTTCAGGACAAACAAGGGACTCTATCAACTATCAATAAAAAATAAAAAATAAAACAACAACAACAACAACAAAAAAAACACAGCTGTGGATCATTCAGGTAACAGTGCAGGATTTAGAATCAAGCACATGTAAACTTTTGAACGGGGTCATTTTTATAAATTCAACTACTATTTTCTCGTGGACTATATGCAGACATATTTTATGTGAAATATCTTATTCAGGTCAGTACTAGACAAAAAAAATACCATGAATTTTGCATGACGCCTCCTATTTTTGGTAAAATAATTAATATTTTGCAGATTCCGCAAGGTGTATGTAAACTTTTTACCTCAACTATAGTAGCTCGTGTTCTTGTTGGCAAGTAAGAAAGAAATAGTATCTCTCAGTATTGTTGACTTGTTTTAGCTTAATAAAGCATTTCTTTCACACTGCTTGTGTCCATTTTCATGGCTTTTGCTTTGCTAGCTATGATAAATGAGTTTATGCCACCTGGGTGTATTGCTGAGCACCATTTGAAGCGAATATAAGGTAGATCACATGCACAAACAGACCACAGAAAGACAAATAGCTCCCACCAGTTGTCATAACAGCAACCACAACAAATCAGAACTGCATCTATGCTAGCGAGGACACTTTTCATTCCCCAGATACACTGTACAGCTAAGTTATATCCACTGCTTCCTTATTTTTATAAATACGAGAAACGTTTCCTATGAGCTCGAAACTCCCAGGGGTAATCAGGGCCGATCAGGGCTCTGTGTGAGCAGCGAGGCCCATGGCGAAGCTTGGTCTCATGGGAGAACCTGGCTGCGTGTCTCTGCTTGTTAGGGAGACAGATTACAGCGCACTCGGCTTCATCAACACAGCAGGGTCCTGATGCTAACTACGCTCTTGACTTAGCATGAAGCCTAAACCCCAGAAACTGGTTTCAGCTGACATTAGAGCTGAGTGGCTCGAACTTTTTGTTAACTTTTTAACATTTTTTTTAGAGCTCCTGTGGAGGTGTCTGAACCGGGAAAAGTGAGAGACGGCAGGTGAAAGACAGCGACGGCACGGTGATGCTTGTTGTGCAAAGTATTTGGGACTTATTCAATTAGTCTTAAACTATAGTGACTTTGAATGAAAGAAATGTATGGAAATGCCTGTTAACATACGGTAAATGATGTCTCTTACTGAAATATGTAGTAGAAAACCCATGAAAGATTTATGTTATTTTAAAAAAACACATCGTTTTATACATATTTTGGACTATGGGGGGCGCCATTGTTTTGATGACATAAAATAGTTGCACTCGGTGAGCTACTGGCGCTACCTGTTGCTATTTTTACCACAGCACAACTCAGAAAATAAAACACTGATACGATGTGACATTGTGCGGCTTTTGGCTGTAATTTTCAGTCAAAGGCCAACAAGAGAAGCGACGTAATTGAAAAGAATGAGAAGATGCCTGTGGACATATAAAACTTTCTAAAGACCAGCGTCTTTGTTCTCTCCACTTTAGCTCTAATGCCTTTGATGCTTTTAGTAGACCACAGCTACTGCTACTAACAAACGGCAGAGACAAGAAACGCTAGACACCATCCTGGCAGGACGTAAACGTGCTAACGCTTGTCATGACGCCGCAGCCACTGAAGGAGTTTCTCAGTGCGGATTTCACTCGATATCCGGGGGGCGTTTAGACTCCTTGTGGGGAAAAACTGTTGGTATGGCATTTGGTTTAAGTCTACGCTTATATTCATCACCACTGTAAGGTCTTTCATTAGCTGTGATCATCATATCAGTATTTTATTTTTCGAGTTGTATATTCCGAGTTGTGCTGAGGTAAATATAGCAACAGGATGCGCCAGTAGCTCACTATTTTACTTCATTAAAATAATGGCGCCCCCTATAGTCCAAAATATGTATATAACAATGTGGATTTTTTAAATAACATAAATCTTTCATGGGTTTTCTAATACATATGTGACCCTGGACCACAAAACCAGTCATAAGGGTAAAGTTTTTGAAATTGAGATTTATACATTACCTGAAAGATGAATAAATAAGCTTTCCATTGATTTATGGTTTGGTGGGATAGGACAATATTCAGCCAGAATACAACTACTTGAATATCTGGAATCTGAGGGTGGAAAAAAATCTAAATATTGAGAAAATCACCTTTAAAGTTGTCCAAATTAAGTTCTCAGCAATACATATTACTCATCAAAAATGAAGTTTGATATATTTACGGTGGGAAATTTGCAAAATATCTTAACGCAAGCATGATCTTTACTTAATATCCTAATGATTTTTGGCATAAAAGAAAAAAAAATTCAATTTTGACCCATACAATGTATTTTTGGCTATTGATAAAAAATATACCCGTGCTACATAAGACTGGTTTTGTGGTCCAGGGTCACGTATTTCAGTAAGCGACATCATTTACATTATATTAACCCATGCAAGCTTTAATACCCAGGGATCGCTTTAAAGTTGTGTGGATTCTGATTGGCTGCCAAAGTTTTTTTATCACTCACAACCTGGAAGAAAGTTCCACTATTCCACTATTGCCATTGAATTAGCTTCTAATTATTAGAATGATTATTAAAACTTTATAGTTATGGTTATCATTATCATTCTTGGTGTGAATAGCCCTTTACTCCAACAACCGGCATCTAAGGTCTTTTCTTGCATCAGACAAATGCTTTAAGCCAAAGATAATGAGTGTGAGTCTATGTGTTGGAGACTATTTTGTGGGAGAAAAAAAAAAAAAAAAATCACGGGGTGAGAGACTCCATGTACTCTGGTTCGTTAATGTCTCTATAATTAGAACTATCATCAAAGAGTCCACAGCAAGGCTAAAGACGATAGCCATTTGAAATATAACTCGCACTGTAAGTTGCTGTCAGACACACACACACACGATAGTGTGAGAAAAACTTAGATAAAATAGGTTGAGCTCCTTTTGCTCACATGTGTCAACAGAGCCCTCAGGGTCCAAATCTGAAATGAAAAAGATCAGGAATCAATTTCTGTAAAAATACAAATGTGAACACACAAAAAAGCCCCTGTCAAGAATTCTGAGGGCTTTCAGAGCTTGAAAAATGGGGTAAAGCCTCATGGGAGAAGGGAGTCAGCGTGTTGCTGGATACCCGGTCCATTAATGTCAGTCATAGACTGAGACACACATTGCTCTGCTGTTCCTCACTTCATCCTGTTCTTACATCTGTGTTTCCACCAGAGCAACATGATTTTAAACAGCAGCAGAAGTGGACACAGAATCAACGAGAAGTTCAAATGAGGAGAAAGAAGGTCAACAAGAAACGGGAGCTTTCGGAGAATAGCAAGGGGAGATGGGGCCATTTAAATCCTTCAGGTTCAATAAATGTCTGGCTCAAGGGCACAGCGTTGGACCCTCCCAGCTTCACTGGCCTGTATTAAGGACAGTAGGAGGGTATGGATGGTTGGTCTTGTTAAAGATAGGACTGCATGTGTCATTGGTAGAGGTACTGATGTGGAGACTATCACAATACCTCATAAAACTCTCTCTACAAGGGCACAGCAACACAAACACAAGCTCTGTTGCACAACCTAGTGAGCTGCCCACCTAGCCAGCATTTTACAAACAAAGATCAGTGGGGGAAAAAGGGGCCTGTACGTACAATACACTACTGTTTCCATCTGAAATTTACAGTAAAAGACCTACTTCATTCCCTTTCACACAAAACGTGTTTAGAGAAGCAGATAACCTATTAACAAAGAGTTAAGTGTGATTCCTTGCTCAATACTATGTTATGACCTTAAAGATGCAGTATATATAATTTCGACAACTAGCAGTCGAAATGAGTACTGCAGACCAAATTCAAAATATTGAAGAGAGTTATTTCTCTCGTCCCCTCCTCCTCAGACTCTACACTCACGCGAGTTGCCAGATTGAGGATATGAGATAAGAAGTGAGCGCAACTGAGAATGTAAGGCGATGAGCCTTAAACTGTAAATTTATGAGTTGATTTATCCGCGTTTTAATATGCCTCTGGCCATTGAGCTATTTAGAGGCATTTTAGTTCGGGTTGAATCTCCAATTTCTGACTTTGTTCATTTGCTAACTTCCATGGCTGCAATACACCGTTTCCCACTAACTGGCAACCCGGGTTGTCGAAATACTTTTGAGTAAACTGGCAGTGGGTGGAATCTCACAGACCAAAACAAAAACAGACATTCTAACACGGAATGCACATTTTCAAAGTAGAATAACTGTCTGTAGCATTGTTTTTCGAAGAGACAAGTATGTGAACTTAGAATTTTCCCTAAATATCTGCAAATATATTATGGTTGAAACTGTTTAAAAATTACATTCGGCACCTTTAAACACTTTCACCATAGTGCATGATTTGTAAATGACGTTTGTATCACATAACCACCACCATATATGGCTTTTCTGACGAAAGCAAACTTGCTCAGTAGCACACCTGGTACAGCACTCAGGTAAGTGTACTGTGAAATACGAAGCTAAAATTATAGGGTCGTTCCAATAAACGTGTTTATATTTCAGGTTTAGTGTACACTGTACGTTATTTTCAAATGTGATAGAATCATTAAAGGGATAGTGATGAAATCCAAGAGCTTTCTGACCCTATATAGACAGCAACAGCCTAGAAAGGTAGTAAGAACATCATTAAAATAGCCCATGTGACATCAGTAGTTCAACCTTAATTTTCTGAAGTAATGTGAATACTTTTTGTGCACCAAGACAAAAAATAACAACTTATATCCTTACTACGTTTCTGGGCCTTGAACGTGCCAGTTGCGTTGCTGTCTATGCAGGGTCAGAAAACTCTCAGATTTTATCAAAAATATCTTGTTCTGAAGATTAACAAAGTTCTTACAGGTTTGGAACAACATCACTGTAAAAAGTTTTCACCAGTTTTAACTTAAAAACTTAAGTTTAGTAATTTTAAATTAAATCAACTTAAAACTACAAGTCATTTTAACTCATTACAATAATTTTTTTTTAGTTTAATTTGATTTAACTTGTGAGTTGAAATGATTCGTACTTTTAAGTTGATTTAACTTAAAATTTAAGTTAAATTAAGGTTTTAAGTTGAAACTGGTGAAACCTTCTTATAGTGATGAGGGTGAGTAATTAATGACAGAATTTTCTTTTTTGGGTGAACTATCCCTTTCAGAGCCATTGTAGGGCCTTGATACATGCAACAACCAATGTAATAAAACATTGCCAGACAAACAAACATTGAGATAAATTTACATTTATCTCCTTTGGTAACACTTACTTGACTAATCACCCAAAATGACAATTCTGCCACCATTTCCACACCATTCTATGACTTTTTCTTCACTGGAACAGATGTTTGAAGAACGTTGACACTTGTTTTTTCTATTCCGTGAAAGCATATAGGCTAATTTCTAGAAGTATAGTGAACTGCCTTCTAAAGTAGCATACTAACTGAAACAGAACCTCATAAGAAATTAATTTGTAACACTCCACACTGACAGCACCACTCTCGATAAGAAGACAAAGTTTGTTGCTAATCTCAATAAAAAGAATAAAGACTCAATAAACTGCTTCAATAAGCATGAAATTACCTAGCACATACAAATGTTGGACAAAATCTGTGAATTAAATGTACCTAATTTTAACTTTAATAATCAATACTTTTTTTAACTGAAAGGAAAAAAAAACGATATTTACATATGATCAACATAAGCAGCTCACTAGGTTTTGGAATGGAGCTATAGTGATACAGCTGTCAAGCTCCCAAAAGTGCCATAATAACATTTATAAAACCCATCCATTATATTTAGAGTTTTCTGTAGGCAAACAATAACTCTGCTTGAGGAACAAATTGAAATTTCTCAGCCTCTGCAGATAATGCAAAATTATCAAATCTCATTCACATGTCTGTATACTGAAATTTAATTACAGACAGATCACAAATGCAAAATGTCAAACCTGGCATGATGTATTCCTACTTCAAGATGAGTAAATGTTGCTAGTTTTTCTATTGAGTGAATTATTTTTTTAATACTGTTTTAGCAGTCACTTCACATTTAATTCTTTTTAGATTTTGTGCATAGCCTTGTCTGGTTTAAAGGTTCCCCACATATTTACACTCAGATTTATGTACACAATATACTGTATACACACACAAACACTGCAGTGCAGTCTTGATGATGGATATTTTCCACTCATAGAAGTTGAAGGATGGCTTTAAATACACATTCTGAACCATGTCTCCATAGGCTTCGCCAATAATAAATTCTTTCGCATACGTAAAGAAACACAGACGTCAATGCAGTGATCGGTCGAGGGCCATCGACGCCTGCAGACACTCTGAAATCACATCAAGGGCAAAGGCATTACACACTACATGCTATGGCAGTGACACATTCATTGTGTTCATAAAAAGATGGATTTCCAGAAAAAAAACGCATTTACATTAGCTTCCATTTTCCCTTTCTCAGCCTAAACTGTGCTCACAATGTTTAATTTGGCTCATAAAGGGGAGCCTGGAGCGTGTGTCACACCGAGTTCTGCAGAGCAGACCATGAGATGAAGGGCTTTTTCCCCCCATTTTTTTTTTTAAATAAAAAGAGGGAAAAAGAGCTGGCTTCAGCTGAAGTGCAGCTGATATTGAGCTGTGATTATTATGCTGACTGAAGCTTGAGGCTAAAGATATTAGCTGTACTCTAAATTCTTTCTGGGGCACATCTGGGGCTTTTTTTTTCCAAAAAGTACCAGTAAGGTCAACTTGGCTTCACCAAGGAGTCTTCGGATTCAAGAAGAGTGGGCTATAACATCAATTAAAAAGCTCATTAGCTGTCTAATATTAATTATCATCATTACGTGCCTTTATGAGTGATGTCTCGGGCGAAGCATGTCCTGCAAACAATTACAATGTGGGAATTTAACCTTCTCACCTTCAACCTGTAATGGCACAGGCGACACACATTATGGCAACAATGATCACTACCTTTCTTGGCCTTGAACATGTCAGTTGTTTTGCTGTCTATGCAGGGTCAGAAAGCTCTCAGATTTTATCAAAAATATTTTAATTTGTGTTCTGAAGATGAATAAAGGTCAGAATTTTCAACTATTCCTTTAAATTTCCAACAGTGATAAATTACATCTAATAACAGTGGATAAATTATATGTTAGCAATATATTATAGCGATATATAATATTTACAGTTAACATTATTTAAACTGCATTTTTACACTAAACCCGTTACAATGAATTCTGGGATTGCATTTTCCACTTCGTAGGTTTTTGAATGCAACATTTTAATGTAATGTAAGGCCTAAATTGAACATTTTAATGAAATGGGTCTTGTTTGGGTCTTGTTTACCTCATGCCTCGGGTGGAACGGTTGTTGTAGTTCTGCAGCAGCTGAGGCAATCCCAACATGGCTTCAAACATCACAGCCAAAGAGCCCAGGGCCTCCACAAATAGGACCCAGTCCAGAAACAGGAAAGTTATAAAAGCACACAGCAGCGTGAAGGCAAAGCAGAACATCAGATAGTCCTCAAAAGAACTCCAGCTCCAGAAATACCGAAGGTCCAAATCTGTAGAAGAGACAAAGAGAGAAAGATAAAAAAGGATCCTAAAAATATCTCATATACAGACAATGCGATCTTTCTATAACACTACCCAAGAAAATAAGCAAGGGAAACTTTAAAGCTTTTTATCATTAGTATGCATACCACAATGCTCAACAACTCACACAAACTCTCTCACGCTATATGAAAAGTTAAATGAGCTTTGAAACCTTGTGCGCCTCTTTCCGCAAATCTCCATTATATAAAGAAACCCATTTACGACAACTCAACATTTCATTTACAATTTTCCTGAGAGCCGTGAAATAAATGACCAGGCTCTCTAGGGAAACACAGCCAAATATTCAGCAATGAAGATTAAGCACTCGCATAAAATAAAGACAAAAAAACACGACTGTACTCCAGTCAGCAGAAAAGAAAGGTGTGTTTATATGCTACTG
>JAHKKF010535627.1:10307-22965 GCA_019740295.1 Labeo calbasu | reverse complement strand
AAAATCAGCTCTGCAAAAATCATCTTATTCTGGTCGAGGCTGCTTTAAATGCAAATGAGCTCTGCTCGCCCCGCCCCTCTCTTCTCTCTGTGGAAAGATGAGCCTGTTTACTTTAGCTGCATTTAGCCACGTTTAGCCACTAAACTTGCTAACTAGCACTTTATTAGGAAAGGCAATCGCAAAGATTCATTAAAAAAACCCTTATACTCACCTTCTGCTGTAAGTGAAGCTGGATCATGAATGATTTGCGCGAACATAGATGGATATATGTAGATCGGGAGGCTCATTCCCTTCACAAACAAACATAATCTACTGCATTTTCAGCTGCTCAGATGTCGGGAGTAAATGACGACCACTACGTTCATTATTACATCCAGCAACACAACAGCTCGATCGTTCAATCAGAGATATTCTTGTCTAACTTACATCCCTGCTTCGGCATCGAAACAAAAGAGGGCGGACTGTTACAGCTGATCTGAGGTAAGACGCTCATGTCAATCAACTATTGTGGGAGCGGCCTTTGTGGGTGTGACGCCACAACGACTGAAAAAGGGGATATTATTTTTTTACAGATTAATTAAAAAACACTGCATGGATTTTTTTATCATTATAGGGTAGATTTGTACATTCACTGCCAACACACAATAATGTTCAAATAGCATGTAAAAGTGAGCTTAGCATCTGATGACCCCTTTAAGACCCTAAAGAATCATATCAACTTTTGAAAAATGGGCATCTGATGGCCCCTTTAATACTTTTCCTTTTAAAAACATACTACCGCATGTGTATTCGGTGCTATACGGACGCGTACGACCATCTCACGTCTCACGTTATAGATATATTCTGTGTGAATGGCCAGAAGCTAGAGTAAACACTTGTGCATATAGAGTGACAGGACAAGATTGCTGAGAGGAAGATCACATACAACAGCGATCATGAGTGAGATTCACATCAATAACTATGAGGGCAATAAATAAATAATCATTCATTAATCAAAATCAAGGTAAAAAGTTCAGTTAATTGAGATTTTGATTTTATGTCATATCGTCCAGTCCTAATTCAAATGCCCTATTTCGCATTCCAAATGGAATCGTTATTTGATTTTTGAAAGTTGAATATTATTTAAATCTATAAGTATGAGCTTCAGTAAAAGTGAAGCACACTTACTGTTCTAGGCTGACTGCAGGTAGTCCGTTAGCACTATTGTGGAGCGTTTTGTCCTCCTGGTGGTCTCCTCCTCTTGGGATGAGCTGAGTGGGAGATGTGTCCTCTGGAGCGTCTTTCTCATGATTCTTCACCTCTGACCCTGGGACTCCTCCTTTGGTGCCCGTTTTGGCCATAACCACTGGAACCGACGGGAAAGGTCTCACCGCCCCACTGGCTTTCCTATTCCTCATTCTGTGCCTGAAAGAGACAGTAAGATGTGGAGAGAACGTGAGAGAGGATACAGGGTGATGGGAGGGAGGTACGGCAAATCCTGCCACAGTCATGCCAGTATGCTGTTGTGTTGGTGGGATCGTGGGTGAGCTTGAATAAGAATGAGGAATGGGAGACGGTGGGAAGTCGGGGAGGTGCGTGTGCACCGGTGCTCTTTTGTGCATTGCAGCACGAGACCATGGCCATCATGACTGTGTGTATGTGTGTGAAAGGGAAAGAGTGTGTTCTCACTTTTCCAGCTCCTCCTGCGTGTGGGCAAAAGTGCAACTGGCCCCTCTCGGGCAGCCGCCCTGCTGCCGTAAGTCCCTGCACATACTCGTCTTGTA
Source organism: Labeo calbasu (assembly GCA_019740295.1). Lineage (NCBI taxonomy): Eukaryota > Metazoa > Chordata > Actinopteri > Cypriniformes > Cyprinidae > Labeo > Labeo calbasu. The sequence continues at coordinate 21,202 of JAHKKF010535627.1, read as the reverse complement.
CTTGCTGTTGGGTTGAGCCTGAACAAAGAGAACAGAATACATTTCTGACCCAAAAATAAACTGGCTATAACTTGCTCTTTCATAGTTTAGGCAACATAAGTGTCAAAATTCCTTGGGAAAAAACGAAAATAGCTACAAATGGGTCAATAGATGACATACAGTATGAGTACACTATTAAATTAATGTGGTTAGCATCAATCATTTGCAGTTGCTTTCACCAAGAAAATACATTTATTTCTACACGCATTCTAAATATATCTATGGAAGCCCAAGGTTATTGTGACTTTTTATCTCACAATTCTGTTATAACTTTTGAGAAATTAAGTCAGAATCGCAAAATACAAACTCGCACTTGTGGGATAAAAACACGCAATTCTGAAAAAAGTCACAATTGCGAGATATAAATTGCAATTTTGAGAAAAAGAATTTTGTTAGGATTGTGAGTTTATATCCCACAATTGTGACTTTTTTTCTCAGAATTGTAGGTTTATATCTTTAAATTCTGACTTTCTAACTCAGTTGTGAGTTTATATCATGCAATGCTGACTTTATTTCTCAGAACTGTGAGTTTATATCTATATATTTATCATATCAGCCTTCCATATCAGAACTTTACACACTGAAGGAAAATCTTCAAATTACAGAATTATGTTTGTACACCAAACCGTGTATAATAGTTTAATACTAAAAACGTTTAGCACATAATTACATTTATATACATAAACAAATAATACATCAATAGTAAAAAATGTAACAAAACAAAATATACTGTGTTTAATAGTAAATAAATAATATACACATTCTACTACTGTTAAGAGTTTTCTTTCATAAATTAATACTTTTGTTTAGCACACATTAAATTATTCAAAAGTGACAGTAAAGACATTTATAATGTAACAAAAGATTTATATTTCAAATAAATACACTTATTTTTATATTTTTATTTATTAGTCAAATGTAAGTACATAGTAGTTAAGGCCACTTAATATAAAGTGGGACCCCTTTTGTCAATTCATGCAGCCGCACATAAAGTGGACTGAATTTATTCAGGAGGATACATTCTGAATCAGTGTAGTGAGAGCTCATGCTGTACCTGAGGGCTTTCATTGCTCTTTTTACTGAAGTTTTGGATGAATTCCACAAGCCCGTGGACAACAACCTTTACAGCCAATAACACACTCTCCAGCTCTGTCCAGGATGGAGCGGCCGCATCTACACACACACACACACACACAGAGGTTATTGCAATGCAATCTGACTGCGTTTGTATACGTGTGGCAGTGTGAGTGCACGTCCTCACCAGGGTTGTGGTCGATGCCGGCTAGCCGCTCGAGAGGAGCTCTGAGGCTGTTGAGGTTGGCTGGGTCTCCTGTTCTCTGCAGGATTATGGTGAGCTCCTGCACACTCTTTGCAAAGGATTCTGGGGATTGAAGCTGCAGTGATGGGGTGGAATAGGACGAATGCATTTAGAATTGCAGCAGGGAGACAAAAATGCCACACATTTACCAAAAATCTAGAAATATTTGCTTTACTATATTTTACACTACTTGTCAAAACTTTAAAATAATTATAATTTTTGAATTTTTTCAAAAAAACACTTGCTCACCAAGGCTGCAAATATTTGACAAAAAAATACAGTAAAAACACTGATTTTATGAAATATTATTACGTTCCCTGGTGAAAAAAACAGCATGTGCTGGTAGCTGTGTTTTGATGCTGGGATGCTGGTTAGGTATGTTTTGGTGCTGGTTTAAGCTGGTCCTTTGCTGGTTTATGCTGGTCATGTTGCTGGTCAAGGACCAGCATAAACCAGCTAAGAACCGGCATAGACCAGCAAAGGACCAGCTTAAACCAGCACCAAAACATACCTAACCAGCATCCCAGCATCAAAACACAGCTGCCAGCATATGCTGTTTTTTTCACCAGGGTTCTAATCTTGGCAACATGCTATCTTCTTAGAGAAATGGTAACAACATGCTAGCAACATGCTAATCATGTTAAAAACATGTTAGCGACACAATAATAATGCTAAAACATGCAAGCAACATGATAATCATGCTAAAAACATGCTAATTATGGTAAAAGCATGCTAGCAACACAGTAATCATGCTAGAAACATTGCAGAAACATGTTATGCTAAAACATGCTAACAACATGCTAATTATGCTAGCTACATTCTAACATGTTAATCATGCTAGAAACATACTAATCACGCTAAAACATGCTAGTAACATGGTAATCATGTTAAAACATTGGAGACATGCTAGAAATACATTAATCAATTAATAGAAGTAGCTAGAAGTACATTAGTCAAAAACATGAAAACATGCTAAAAATGTTATAAACATTCTAATAATCTTAAAAACATGCTAGTCATGATAACAGCATGATAATCATACTAGAAATATGCCAGCAATATCCCTGGTGAAAAAACAGCATATGCTGGTAGGTAGGTTTTGATGCTGGTTTAAGGTGGTCCTTTGCTGGTTTCTGCTGGTCCTTGACCAGCAACATGCCCAGCTAAAGACAAGCATAAACCACCAAAGGACCAGCATAAACCAGCTAAAGACCAGCTTAAACCAGCCTCAAAACATACCAACCAGCATATGCTGTTTTTTTTCCACCAGGGATAATAAAATCATGTCACCAATTATGTTAACAACATGCTAGCAGTATTCTAACCATGCTAAAACATGCTAGCAACATGCTAATTATGCTAGTAACAATCTAACAACATGTTAATCATGCTAGAAGCATGCTAGAAACATGCTAATCATGCTAAACATGCTAGCAACACGGTAATCATGTTAAAAACATGTTAATAATGCTAAAACATGCTAGAAACATGCTAATTATCCTAGAAACATGCCGGCAAAATGAACATGCTAGCAACATGTTAATTATGCTAGAAACGTGCTGGCAACATGCTAATCATGTTATAAACAAGCCAGCAAAATGCTAAAAACATGTTAACTAATTGGTAACATGTTAGCAATATGCTAATCATGCTAAAACACGCTAGCAACATGCTAATCATATTATAAACATGTTAGCAACATGTATATCCTATGGGAAACATGATAACAACATGATAGCATCATGCTAATCATGTTAGAAACATGCCAGCAATGTGCTAAAAACATGTTAACCAGTTGGTAACATGTTAGCAATATGCTAACCATGTTAAAACATGCTAGAATCATGCTAATCATGCTAGAAACATGCTAACCACATGTTAATCTTGTTAGAAACACTAAACTTTCAGACTTGAACCTTTAACAACTGTGTCAAACTTTCAGTCAAAGCTTTTTCAAGCCAACTTCAAAGTTTGTTCACAAACTTTACTCATCTAGTTATAACTGTTTTCTATATTAATATATTGTCAAATGTAATTTATTCCTGTGAAGTAAAGCAAACATTTTTAGCATCATTACTCCAGTCTTCAGTGCCACATGATCCTTCAGAAATCATTCTAACATGCTGGTTTGCTTTTCAAGAATAATTTATTATTATTATCAATGTTGAAAACAGACGTTCTGCTTCACATTTTTGTGGCAACCTTGATAAAAATACCATTTAAAAGTACAGTGTAAAATAAATTAATACTTTTATTCAGCAACAATGCACTAAACTGATTCAAACTGACCGTAAAAACCGTTATCATATTATACATTTTTTAGATATTAAATAAATGTTGTTCTTCAAAAAATCCAAAAAAATTATCAGGGTTGTTACAAAATATTGAGCAAAAAAAAAAAAAAAAAACAATTTTCAGCACTGATAATTTCTGCTTTGCCAAAACAGGAGTAAATTACAATAATATATATATATATATATATATGATCAAATAAATGCAGAAATGGTGAGCAGTTGAGAATTTTAAAAACATTTTAAAAATTATTATTTTATTTTATATTATATTATATATTACCTTGTCTATGATTGACTGCATGTGAGATTTGTGCATGAGATCCCCGTATAGCAGAGACGACCACTGCTCCGGTGAGATACGCAGTCCCGCTTCCATGGCGATGTGAACGATTTGAGCGTCATGTTCGCGGCGCAGGGCTTCGTAAGTGCGAAACTCCTCTTTGAGCTGCATGAGTGAGGAGTCTTCATCACGTTTGGTCACCTGAAAAGAGATAAAAAGAAATTGCAGTTGATGTGCATATACAAATTTAGCACAAGCCCCCATAATTAACACGTTCAACAGAGCCAAACAAGCACTGCTGATTGACGTCTGATGTAAATGTTCTCATCACGATGATTGATTTCATAAGGTGCCACAGTAAATCAAGCTCCAGTAAAGGACTCAATTTTAAGAAGCCTGGATGCGTATCAAGAGTTTATTAGATATTCCCATTGCCAAGCACTTATATCCACATAATATCACGTTACGGCAGGCTTAACACATCAGATAAATCTTTTCCTGACTAGTTGACGTAGATGGGAGTACTGAGCGTAATAGCTGTTAAGTGATCAGCGGTTTTAGCGCAATCTCTGCGTGAAGCTGATTTTAGCTCTGACCTTAAAGCAGGAGGCGCGGTACAGCAGCTGAACTACATGACCGATGCTGGTCTTGGATGCCTGAGGGAAGCGCGCTTCCAGTTTCTGCACCACAAACAGGACCAGAACCTTGCGCGAGAGAGCCGAGCCGTCCTCCAGAGCCAGCAGCACCAGCTTCAGAGCGTCTTCCTGCATGGCTGCCATATATATGGACAAAGTGATATAGTTAGTGCTGGGATCGATCACTGTGTGCTTGGTCAAGTCAGATGAAAGGACTCATGCTCTGGATGTTCTCAGACTAGAAAACTCAATATCTGATCAGATGGGAAGATCAGTCTCTTCCCAGTCAGAATCTGCCCTATGAGTAATCATCATTGACAGCCAAGCACAAAAACACATTTGGATATTCTCTTTACATGCATTAAAGGAAGATTTCGGGTTATTTACAACTTGCAAATAGTGGTGATTTTGAGATTATCAGAATCAGTAAAATATTTTCATTAACTAAAATAATAATAATAATAATATGTAAGCTATGTAATATATTTTTCTTAACTAAATTATAAAAATGATTAATCAGATGATTTTTGGGCATTTTGTGATATCAGAAACAGTAAAAATATTTTCATCAATTTAAAAAAGATTAATATTATGATTTTTGGGCATTTTGAGACTATCAGAATTAGTTTTGCAAAAATATTTTCCTTAACTAAAATTAAAAAAAAGATTAATCAGATGATTTTTGGGAATTTTGAGATTATCAAAATCGTCCATGTAAAAATATTTCACTTAACTGAAATAATAATTTAATTTTAATAATAATAATCATAATCAGATGATATTTGGGTATTTTAAGATTATCAGAATTAGCTGTGTAAAAACTAAAATAAAAAATGTGCAATTTACTAACAAAATACAAAATAAATTTGTAAAAAGAAATACAATAAAAAAAGTGAAACCCAATTATAATTACAAAAATTGTGATTTTCATAATTTTCATAAATTCTATATCAGCATACCCAATCATTATTAATACCCTTCTGAAACTTTACTAAACAAATACTACAAAAGAGTTTTTATGTTTTTAAAAATAATTTTATGCTCACCAAGGCTGCATCTATTTGATCAAAAAATACAGTAATAACAGCAATATTGTGACATATTATTACAATGTATGATAACTGTTTTCTATCTGAATATATTTTAAAATGTAATTTATTCCTGTGACGTTAAACTGAATTTTCAGCTTCATTACTCCACTCTTCTAATATGCTTCTTGATTTGATTCTCAAGAAACATTTCTGATTATTATCAACGTTGTAGAAACAGCTTTTGCTGCTTTATATTTTTGTGTAAATGTCATATTTTCTTTTTTGTTTGTTTTCTTTGATGAACAGAAAGATCAAAAGAGCAATTAAAAAAAAAGAAATATTTTGGAAACATCACATATGTCTTTACTGTCACTTTTGATCAATCCAATGCATCGACAAACAAAAACATTGTTCCTATTAGTCTACTAATGTACCAACAGACTTCAAGTTCTGCTCTCATTACATTTTTATTATGCGTTATCTGCATTATACTCTGCTCTCTAGATATCACTATCAGCATTGGCCTTTGAAAAACAGTTGACACTTAAAAAAAAAAAAGGAACTCTGCACAAAATGTAGCTGTAAAGTCCTTTTGAAGTGGAGCTACTTTTCTGACGTTTCTGGTAATATATCACAGATATAATTACAGAAATCTGCTCCTTTATGTCACATCTCTTCCACTTTCCTTCATAGTGAATTACTCATCAGACTTTTTTTTTGGTCATGACATGAATTGAAGTTGTAAATAACCCGATATATGTTTAACCAAGATAACCAGGTGTATCTTTAATGATGAATATAAAATGAATCAGTGCAAAGAAATGTTACAACACGTGTGTACAGAACTCACCAGGTCCTAGAAACTGACAGCCGCGTGCCCGCACAGCGGCCCATAGGTTGGCGGAGAGCTGCTGTGGGTTCTGGTGCTGCAGGATCAGTTCAGTGACAGTGCGCTCGCCCAGAGATCTGCACGCCCGGACCGCCCGCATACGCCCCTCCTCCTCAACCAGCTGGCAGTTCACGAGGGTCACTAGCTTCCTCTGCATGGGTCTACTGAGCGTGCTCTGACTGAGGGTCACCACACCTGAGTGGGAGAGGAAAATGCATGCTTACATTTCCATGCACGGTTTAAATATATGCATATTTATGCTCTTATCAAGAAGTCAATATATAGTGCTTAAATATCAGGTACTGTGCGGCTGATAAGTTATTTAGTTTTGCATCTTTATGTAGTGTCTCGAGTATAGAGAGGATGAAAAATTGTGATTTTTTTTTTTTATAATAATTCACACTATAGCATGACCCATTAAATATAACTATAAAAATAAAAGAATTAACAATAGTAATAATAGCATTATTGTACTTTATTTTAGTTAGGTTTTTTAAATAATAAACAAAACAATAATAAAGTGTGATAATACTATTATATTTTAAAATAAAAATAGAATATTAAAAAATACATATAGTGCACTTAAAATACAATGCTAATATTTTCATGCTATGAATTTTCAACATTTTCAAACCTAAAATCAGCTAGCTTTTATTTTGGCGGGTTGCATTTCGCTCTGAAACCGGCAGCGTATAGCAGTTTATATATATATATATATATATATATATATACTGTCTCATAATATATGACATAGTTCAGTAATAGTGTTGTTTTTGTTGAGTGCAAATGTGAATCAGCCGTCTAAATGAATCAAATGACTCAATGACTCAATAAGACATTTACTGCCACCAGAGGTTGCACTAGACTTCAACACTGACGGAGAGGGTCGTCAAAATTCCGTCAAGATCTATTATTACCCGTTATTTTAATATTCATATTTTTAATTAGAATAGAACATTTAATTGCTTTTATTTTTGTTCACAGGACGACAGCGCAGTGTTTAAAAACAACAAAATACCTTAGGGCTGGGTAAAAAAATAAAAAATAAAAAAATCTCGTTTTTAATAGATTCTCATTTTAATGGACCAATATTGATTCTTAAATCACAATCGATCTTTTGGTCTATGCTGTTTTCAGTTGATGAATGAACAGTACATAGTGCGTCTTCCTTCCCATAAATAGCAATGGGCTAGGCTTTGTGATACTTTTGAAATTAAATTTTTAGCATTTTAATTTAGAAGAACAGCATTTATCTAAAATAGAAATCTTCTGCAACATTATAAATGTCTTTATCACCACTTTTGATCAATTTAAAGCATCCTTGCTAAATTAATTAATTTCTATCATTTCTTTCCCAAAAAAGTAATGTTACAAAAGCTTTTTTTATTTCAGATAAATGCTGATCTTTGGATCTTTCTATTCATCAAAGAATTCTGAATAAAATTACTCAACTGTTTTAAATATTGATAATAATAATTAAAAATGTTTCTTGAACAGTAAATCACTGAAGACTGGAGTAATGATGCTGAAAATTTAGCTGGGACCACAGGAATAAATTACATTTTAGAATATATTCAAATAGAAAGTCGTTATAGTAAACATATTTCACCATATTACTGTGTATATTTACCTGTTCACACATGTTATATGTGTATTATATATCTATTTACAGTTAAACTATGATTGAATATTATATTCTCCGAAGTCAGAATATCATTAATGCCTTTAAATGGCCTATCAGTTGGTTTTTCTCACAGCTCACCTACTAACACACTATATCCACTACTGATCCTACTTCCAGGAGCTGCTGAACATCATGAGGGTGAAAGTCTCATGAGTCTTATGGCTACGCCACAGTGTAATAGAGGAGGTTTGGCAGATGAGCCCTGTTATGAGCTCAAAGCTCAATGAGGAGTTTAAGAGATTTAGCCTTTAGCGTTCCTCTAGTCCGCTGTGAGGAGTAACTTTTATTGCTACTTCAATAAAACACTCAATTGAGTCCTGAAACAGACTTTTCTACTCACAGCAACTGAGAACACAAGTGGCCTGAAGCTTTACTGCTCGTGGAGACCAAGTGTTTTATTGGCCTACAAAGAGCCATTCTTGTGTTCAACACAGCGGGAAATTATTCTGTGAATAATAAGTAACACCAGCATCTGATATGTAATAATGTACGCAAATGCACTGGGTAGGTTATAATGAGCTTACTTGCTTTCATTTTACTTTTATTAGGCATTACTAAACATTAATGTATATTGTAAACATTTACTGTTTTTAGTGCATGTATTGCATATAAAATACCTGCATGTTTTTCTCTAGCTTCTATAGTGGTCTTTGGGTTTCAGTGTTATTTGTTTTTCGCACTGACGCAAACTTCTCCAACCACAGACAGATAAAGCACACGTACCCACTGAACAACAGGAAATGTTGCGCCTTTCAAACGTGAGCTCATTCAGCCGCAAGCCTAAACAATAATGCAGCACTTGCATACATTGTTGCTGATCTACCTGCATCACTTTCTTTACACTCACCTTTTCCTCCACTGATTGGTTTGAGATAAAGCGCCAGCTCCTCCACACAGATCCTGCACACTTCATAATGTCTCGTGTCTTCAGCACTGCCCACACTCACAGTCTCTCCCTCCGGAACCTGCAAGAAAAAACAAGCATTGGCAGATATGAAACACCACCAGAAGAGTCTATTTATGACACTGTGACGTCAGTGATCAACGGCATAAAGATCACTGGTGAAAACTATTCGATGGTATTGAAGGTATTAGATGGTAATGAAGAAAATTATTACACAACCCCAAACCATAAAAATTAAGGAGTTCATTAAATGTACTAATTTAGTATGTTTGTATGCTAGTACATTAATGGTATTTAATTTTTGTTTTATGTTATGATAATAGCTTTCTCATGCAATTCTAAGCTTATATCTTAATCTGTTTTTGCAGTTCTGAGAAGAAAAGTTATTACTCAGAATTACTTTTTTATTTTTAATTTCAAGAGGAAAAAAAATGAATTTTGAAATATAAACTCAGAATTTTGAGGGGAAAAGTCAAAATTGTAAGATATAAACAAAGATATAAATTGTGAGAAATACACTTAGGCCTGGATTAGGCTATAGTTCAATTAGGACATTTAAGTCATTTTTATAGAAGAGCCTTATATATGAAAAAACCTTATAGCCTTATAGATGAAAAAAAGTGTGCATCTTGAGACAAAATAAAGGCACTGATATATTTTAAGATCAGTCAGTGCAAGCTTCTTTTAGCTAAAGCAGCTAAGATTCACAATTTAGTCTGGGACTAGGCTTAAGCCTAGTGGTTAGGATTACAAGATATAAACTCAGAATTCTGAGGAAAAAAGTGAGAATTGTGAGATATAATCACAGAATTGAGAGAAATAGAATTAGAGATATGAACTCAGAATTTTGAGTAAAAAAACAAAGATATAAATTGTGAGAAATAAACTTAGGCCTGGTTTCACAGACAAGCTTTAGCCCATAGTTCAATTAGGACATTTAAAGGAGAAGTCCACTTCCAGAACAACAATTTACAAATAATTTACTCACCCCCTTGTCATCCAAGATGTTCAAGTCTTTCTGTCTTCAGTCGTGAAGAAATTATGGTTTTTGAGGAAAGCATTTTAGGATTTTTCTGCATATAATGGACTTTATTGGTGCCCCGATTTTGAACTTTCAAAATGTAGTTTAAATGCAGCTTCAAAGGGCTCTAAACGATCCCAGCCGAGGAAGAAGGGTCTTATCTAGTAAAATGATCACTCATTGTTTTCGAAAAATAAAAATTTGCATACTTTTTAAGCACAAAAGCTTGTATAGCACAGGCTCTGGGATGTGCGTCCACGGGTCGTTCTTGAGCGATTCTATTATTTTGAACGAATCTTTAATGTGATCGGGAAGAATCGAGTCATTCGTTCACCTTACGGGGCTGTCACGTGATGCTGATTTTACTATAAATGAACGAAATGACTCGAAAAAAGATTTGTTCATTTTGCTGAACGAGACTCAAAGGTCCAAGTCAGTAAACTGATCCGAACTTCCCATCACTACTACGAATCACGTCTTCGAATCACCACAAGTTTATCGTCTGTGTACTCCGGCTCAAAAAGGTATGTTGAAAAACTCCATGTTATTTTCTCCTACAACTTCAGAATCGTCCAACATCGTTTTTGTACCTTTTTGTCTGTAAACAGCATTTGACTTACTTGCACTTTCTTAGTCTTTGCGCGTTCACTTTGTAAACACTGGGTCTGTGGTTCTGCCTATGTTCCGCATGACCTTTCGACGTGATTCAATAGTACATGAACACACATCCCAGAGCCTGTGCTACACGAGCTTTTGTGCTTAAAATGTATACAAATTTTTATTTTCCGAAAAAAAATGAC
>JAHKKF010535627.1:0-10257 GCA_019740295.1 Labeo calbasu | reverse complement strand
TATATAAATACACACAAATTAATGTGTATATATATGAGAAATATGTTATTAATATACAAAATGATTTTATTTATATATAATATAAATTATATAAAAATCATAATAAATACATATTCTTGTAAATATTTCTTAAATATATACATGAATGTGTTTGTATTTATATATACATAATAATTATACACAGCACACACACATATATTAGGCAAACTCAAACTTTTATTTTGTATGCAATTAATCGCGATTAATCGTTGACAGCCCTAAAATACAGGCTTTAAAAAACATTAAAAATCGTACTATTCAAAATCTGACTGGTAGTAAATATAAATATATATAAAATCACTCTAAAAATAAAATCAATTAAAACGCTATAATAGAACAATCACTAAAAACACCAGGGATGTACTAATATAGACCATTTTGGCCAATACCTATAATTATTTTGATGTTATGGCTGATAATCATGGCAGATATATAAAATTGTACACCATATTATTTTTAAAATGAAAAATAAAATACACTAAAAATAAAATCTGTCGTGTCAAAATACTATAAGTGAACTGATAACTAAAAACCAATATGGATATTTTGATACCAACATAATACTGTATCAATCGATTTTGTTAGACAGATTAGAAAAAAAAAAAATATTCACCTAAGGTCCAAATTTCTGCATGCTTCAAACTACACCAAGCCTCAAATAAAGTGGGAAACTTAAATGAAATATAGGCTAACTTTCTTTAATAATTATTTTTAGCTTATTTTATTTTTCTTTTATATGAAAATATATATATTATTTTAAAGCGTTTCACATATATCACATATATTGTGATATCACACATATTGGCCGATACAGATACGATCACAACCACAGAATACATTAACTGTTACTTTTAAAAAAACAGGTTTCCCCAAACACTTCCCCTACCAGTGCTTGAGCTCATAATAATGATAATAAAAATAATAATAATAAAAATAATAATAATAATAATAATAATAATGGTCAGTCCTGAAGCCAAAGATCACAAAATTCTACTGAAGAGATTTTTGCTTTAGGCTTTGACTTTTTGACCTGACCATCCACGGCTGTGAAATGGCACGTTCTTGATGTGAATATTAAAAGCCCTGAAGCTGGTGACCTGCTGTGACCTCCCAACAACACTAAAGAAATGCGCTGTCGTTTGATGAATGCGGCTGTAATGTGTACAAAACAGCACAGAACAAGACATCCTGTTGTAGAGGGAACTAGGAAAACCGTCTGATCCAAACCAACCACAAACTGCACAACAGACAAAAGGCATTAGAGACTTTCTCTCTTTTAGGCCCAAGTGTAACAGGATTCCAGTGTCTGGCAGAGGGAGAGCAATGCTAGCCGAGTACTGCTCACATTACAGTCTGCGTTCTCACTTTAGAGATATTCTACATCAACAGGACACCTTGGAGGAGTTAACTTTTCTACGAAACCTACATCTAAGGTGTCTGGATGTAGAACATACACTACCATTCAAAAGTTTTTGGGGTCAGGACGATTTTGCTTTCAAGAAATGAATACTTTTATTCAGCAAGACGCATTAAATTAATCAAAAGTGATGGCGGAGATATTTGAAATGTTTCCACAAAAACTGTTTTCAACATAGATGATAACAATGAATATTTTTGAGCATCAAATCAGGATATTAGAATGATTTCTGAAGGATCATGTGACACTGAAGTGTAATGGCTGCTAAAAAATAGCTTTGCCATCATAGAAATATATATACAATATATTAAAATGGAAAACAGCTATTTTAAACTGTAATACTTCACAATATTATTGTTTTAGTGTATTTTAATCAAATAAACAGTCTTGGTATGCATAAGACACTTCTTAAAAAAAAACACTGGGCTCTAAATGATCCCAGACGAGGAAGAAGGGTCTTATCTAGCGAAACGATCGGTCATTGTTTTCGAAAAATAAAAATTTGCATACTTTTTAAGCACAAAAGCTTGTGTAGCACAGGCTCTGGGATGCGCGTCCACGGGTCGTTCTTGAACGATTTGTTCATTTTGAACGAATCTTTAATGTGACTCAGGAAGAACGAGTCGTCTCTGGGAGTGATTCGTTCAGTCGCGCATGCACAACATTCTATTAGGTTCTGTACTGGAGTTAGTTCACCTGTTTCAAGTCATCGGGTTTTTCGAGTCGTTCGTTCATCTTACGGGGCTGTCACGTGATGCTGATTTTGCTAAAATGAACGAAATGACGAAAAGATTCGTTCATTTACTGAAAGAGACTCAAAGGTACGAGTCGGTAAAATGATCCTAATTTCCCATCACTACTACGAATCACGTCTTCGAATCACCACAAGATTATCATCTGTGTACGCTGGCTCAAAAAGGTAGAGTATTTTGAAAAACTCCATGTTATTTTCTCCTACAACTTCAGAATCGTCCAACATTGTTGTACCTTTTTGTTTGTAAACAGCGTTTGACTTACTTGCACTTTCTTAGTCTTTGCGTGTTTGCTTTGTAAACACTGGGTCTGTAGTTCTGCGTGACCTTTCGACACGATTCAATAGTACGTGAACGCGCATCCCAGAGCGTGTGCTACACAAGCTTTTGTGCTTAAAAAGTACACAAATTTTTATTTTCCGAAAAAAATGACCGATTGTTTCGCTAGATAAAACCCTTCTTCCTCAGCTGGGATCGTTTAGAGCCCTTTGATGCTGCATTTAAACTACATTTTGGAATTTCAAAATCGGGGGCACAATTGAAGTCCATTATATGAAGAAAAATCCTGAAATGCTTTCCTCTAAAACCATAATTTCTTTATGACTGAAGACAGAAAGACATGAACATCTTGGATGACAAGGGGGTGAGTAAATTATTTGTGAATTGTTGTTTTAGAAGTGGAGTTCTCCTTTAAAGACATTTTTTCAAAGTTAGATATTGCAAACTATGGCTTGTGTCCATCTTTCAATAAAGTCTTGCCAATCATTTGGTCTGCGTTAAAGGTTAAGATGCTTTTAGACAAAAAGCCCAATTAACATCAATCAATTATAAATGTCAGATATTTCAGTGAGAAAGATAATCAGCACCATCAGCATCTGTCTTTATAAAATGATGTACACTCCATAAGCCTCTGCCCCTGACCTGAGGTCATGGTTATTGGTTTCTTGGGAATTTCACTTAAAACATAGCTATACAATACAGGTACAAGCTATTTACAAATCAATAAATGTAGACTTATAGAGTGAATTCAAAACGCATCATCAATCGGCCATGTTGGCAGCACTGAACACAAACAATGCCACTGAACCGAATGAAACTTGCATATTTTGCTAAATATTTCTGCTGAAAATGGTCAATTATTGTCATGTTTTGGGCTGTATTAATCAGTCGGATCAGTAAAAACATTTGGAGTACTATAGACTGCCAAAAGACATTTGTAAACCAGGATTTCCAGGCCAATAATCTTGACATTCATGTTTGTTCTTATAATTTCCAGACAGGTAGGTGAAATATTAGGCTAATATCTTAATTTATACTGTTTGTACGTATCTTCATCAACTATTAACTGTAGCTTGCCAAAAAACTGCGCTCTTTCCTGCTTACTAAGTCCTTCTCTATATGATTTAGCAGCTTTCACACGTTTTCCCGTGGTTTAGACAGCATAAATTAGCAGAACAACATATTCGGTAGTACATTAAATGTGCAATCCATGCTGTCGTTTACATCATTTACATTGTTTACAGTATTGCCGGTATGGCTGCGCATCAGTGTAACTGACCAAAATCGTGACGTAAGTGCAAACCCTCTATAAAAACTACCAGGTGTACATGCTTGCAGTGTAGGCCTAATAAATTTTTCCCATCTGTCATGATAACAAATCTGCAACTGATACAATGTTTATTAATGCAGAGAAAGTCAAACACTCAAAGCATCCTGTGAAAATTGCTTCAGTATTTCCTAGATGAAAATGCCACCATATCATTGACCATGCAATGTGATTTCACCGAAGTTGCTTTAGTTTGTCATGTCTTTTAAAGAACAGAGATTCAAAACAAGGCAATTACCCAAGCTGCCATTCTCTGTGGTACACACAGTGCCATAGCTGTGTCTTCAAATCTAGTGAGCTGCCTATCTAGACAGCATTTCATGCTCATCCCAAAATGCTGTCTACATAGACAGCTCACTAGGCTATGAGCAGCATCCCATAGGCTACATGAACATTTACCTGTGCAATATATGTGTTAAATTTAAGCAAACAGAAATGATAACCACAGAAAAAAAGAAACACCTTTAAAAAATTCCCTTGGGTAGCACGACATCGTGACGTTTCCAAAAAGTGCCTGACACTGACTTGTGTTTTTTTTCTTGCCTGTATTATAGGATCTATGCCTCCATTAATCTAGGTTGTATATGAATTAAATTCGCTAATGCAAATCCTCGAGCGGTTCCCCGTCCATTTCATCGCGCAAATGACACATTTTACCATCACACCATCAACTCTATCCGACGGAAATGTGCGATTGCTCAGGCAGACGTCATGGATTTCGGGAGGAAACATTAAAAATGCAACGTTTTCATTGTCCTCGCCAAATGTTTTCGTGCACAGCCTGTAAAGGATCTGCAGAAGGACCCTGGATGCCAGTGAAAGCTGTGATGAAGGTTTTGTGCCTCCAGTACTCATTTGACAAAATACAAAAAACAGAAATGTACCTGATCTAACGGAAGGTTGGTTATCTCGCTTATTGGCTGTAGTAAGTTGGATCCGGTGCAGGCTGATATCGTCTCAGTAGCCATGTTTCGCTATTGTATTAGTTCTGTGCTGTTCCCTATGACAGTGGCAGCCCAGTTCGCCCTGATTCAATCCCACACATCCACATCCACCTCTGGAGGGACTGTTGCTGCTTGCTGCTGTCCACTGCCGGTAAAAAACGGCAGTACAACACCCCACAGTTCGCCAAACGTATTTATAAATCCTACTACAGTGAAGGCTTGGCTGGCTCATGAATATTAATTACGCAACTTGGCGTTCGGCCGAACTGATTGGCTGAAAGGCAGACGTTGGTAAGGGTGCCAGACTTCTCTTGATGGGAAGTCCGACTCATTTCCGCGAAACTTTAGAACGCTTCCTTTTTTATTGAACAGTTCTGAATTGTTTTGTTTTATTGAACCATTCATCTGTTCTCTTCACGCGACCATCTGGTCTCCGATTTCCTGGCGATATGAAATATATAAAATATAAAAGCTGTTACTGTGCTTTTTTTTCTCATTTTGTTTATTAATGTACTTTCTCAGAATTATGTTAATTTAATAATTGACATTTGCAATGAACGTTTTTTTATTACTGAATTGCTATTTAGGCTATTAAAACAAACTGTGTTTTGTACATGTGTGGATATAATGAAGTCGTAAACATGTACAGTATCCAGTACGTGTTTTTGTAACGTTTTTGCTGTTTAGAATTTAAAATGTAAAATGAGTCGGTAAAACGGGAACCTCTACGACCGATTCATTTCGATTTATCCACGAATCGGAGAGGTTTTATGAATAGGGTCGACTCAAACCCTTAAAGGAATTGAACACTATTCAGTAAAAAAATATACTATTGAAATATACTATTGAAAATATACTATTCTGAATGCTCATATATACACAAAAGAACAGCATTTATGTGAAATAGCAATCTTTTTTTAACATTATAAATCTTTATCATCACTTTTGATCAATTTGAAGCATTCTTGCTAAATGAAAATATTAATTTCTATAATTTATTTCCCCAAAAATATACTGACTCCAAGCTTTTGAATGGTATAGCGTATAATGTTACAAAAGCTTTTTATTTCAGATAAATGCTGATCTTTAGATCTTTCTATTGATCAAAGAATCCTAAAAAAGTACCCAACTGTTTTAAATATTGATAATAATAATAATAATAAATGTTTCTTGAACGGCAAATCATCATCTACATCAACGTAAACGTAAAAAAAATGCAGACATAAAAATAGTATGCACTGTATCTAGGGTTCAAGTGTCTAAAATGATTACCTCTCCATTCCACTAGATGTCACTAGGTTTGATTGTGCAATAGAGAGCACATGAAGCAGAAATATAAATCATTTGATTGGTCCAACGTGATCACGTGACATCGTGTTTTGCGTTTCCTCTCTTGGTGTGTGTAAACATTGCGCTTGCACGTTGATCTGATTGAATGTAGCAGTATAATCTGACAGCGTGTTGTGACGATGAAGTGTGTGGTCCAAGGATGTATTAACCACAGTGATCTCAAACCGGGAGAGCAATCGAGCCGTCCGCGCAAGAGGTTTTTCAGGTTTCCCAAAGATAAGGCCCGAGTGAAAGTGTGGCTGGCCGCTTTACGGGAGACTGAGCGCGAAATCACAGATCAGCATCAGATATGCGAGGATCATTTCCTGAGCCATCACATCACGCCGAACGGCATCAGCCCGGACGCCATCCCTATTATGCCCCCACTAGAGGGACCGGTCGCCGGCTGGAGCTCGTGTGATGAGCAGGACGAGCACTCAAACCCAGTTGAGGAGGTTGTAAGGGTGCAATCCATATTCTGACAACCAACTATCTATGACAGCCATTCAGTATTTTTGACAGGGGTAGTTTTTGTATAAGAATATTTAACTTATTTAACATTTAACATTTATGATTAGGCCTATACATTACTTTTAGGCTTGTTGGGTCAGCAGTTGTAATTATTTACACCAGCCAAAATGCATACATGCAGTTTCCACAAACTGCTTTGTTTTTTTAAACACCGCGTCATTTCACGTCACGAGAGGGAGTTGTTTGCTTACTCGGCTCTGCGGAGTAGGTTGGTATTCGGTAGCAGCGATCGTGAGTCAGTGTGTTTTCGGTCGTTTTTGTATTTCAGTTTACCACCGTTATGGTAAATTATTGTGTTTGTAGAGGTTGCACAAACTCCGGCCTGTCAGGACATCGAGTCCACAGGTTTCCTAACAAGAAAAAGCAAGGTAATATCTTCCATGCCTGGGTGCGTTTTGTGCAGATGAAGAGACCGGACTTCACTTCTGCATCTGTTTCAAAAAACGCGGTTGTTTGTAGCATTCACTTTAGACCGGAGGATTATCATCCCGGTGATATGATGGAGTGCAACATGGGATGCCGTAGCAAGAACCAAGTGAGACTCAGAGCTGATGCGGTTCCTTCGGTGCACGCAGCGGCAGCACTTTCATCGGGTCAGCCGTCAGCCTGTGGTTCGGCCGCCGGCGGGAGTCATGATGATCACGGATCCGTTGAAGATGCAACTCAAGGAAAACTTGTAGATATCTATAAGCTAACACTGGTATCTCAGCAAGACAACTGCCCTCTTCTCCTATTGTTTTATTTATTTTTTTTTGTTCTCCTATTGTTTAAATTGACCGCGCTCCCTCTCGTTACGTCACTTCCGGTTTGACGTTTTTCTGATGGGAAAGTAAAACTTTCACAAAACGACCCTCACAAATACGATCCCAGAAGCATTAGTGGCGTATTTATAAATCTAGTTCATACACTATTTTTCTATACATTGAGTCACTGGGGGCTCTAACCTGCAATATGCTATTTAAACTATTACTTTATTGTTTAAAGTTTTATTTGGGCCTTATTACTATCCGAGCGCCACAGTCACTCTGTAGAGCAGGGGTGTCAAACTCCAGTCCTGGAGGGCCGCAGCCCTGCGGAGTTTAGTTCCAACACTGCTCTTACACACAAACCATGTAGTTGTCAAACAAGCCTGAATGACTTGATTAGTTGGATCAGGTGTATTTAATTAGGGTTGAATCTAAACTGTGCAGGGCTGTGGCCCTCCAGGAACTGAGTTTGACACCCCTGCTGTAGAGGGACTGCACTTAGGTCACGATTTGGTCAGTTACCCGGATGTAAACAACAGCTTTGATTGCATGGTTAATGTACTACTGAATACGTTGTTCTACTAATTTATGCTGTCTAAACCACAGAAAAAATGTGTGGAAGCTGCTAAATCATATAGAGAAGGACTTAGTAAGCAGGAAAGGGTGCAGTGTTTTGACAAGCTAAAGTTAATAGGTGATAAACATATGTACGAGCTAACATACATACTAATATTTCATCTACCTGACTGGAAATGATAAGAACAAATACGAATGTTGTCAAGCTTCTTGCCCTTGTAATCCTATTAAATTAGTCAACCACTAATCCCTTTTGTTCCTCAGTTTTTTGCACTTTTATCCTCGATTTGTTATAACTTTTGGCAGTCTATAGTACTCTAAATGTTTTTCCTAGTCCAACTGATTGGTACAGCTCAAAACATGACAATAATTGACCATTTTCAAAAGCAGTAATTAGCAAAATATGCAAGTTTTGTTTGGTTCAGTCAGTGGCATTGTTTACGCTCAGTGCTGCCAATGTGGCCGACTGATGTCGCGTTGTGAAAATACTCTATATTGTACGGCTGCAACCTAAAAGAAAATTTTGAAAAACAAAATGAATGCATTTTGTTTAATTGAGTTATCAAGAAGTAAACTACATGTGCTCAAATAGCTGGGACGATTTTGTGATTAAAAAAAGTTGGTTAACGCTATGCGTTATGAAGTGTTATTAACCTTAATTTCATCTTGACAGGGTGGAGTTGCTGCAGATGATGGTCTTTATGATGTAGAGTTTGAGGATTATGAGGAAGAAGATGATGAAGACCACAGTCTTGCAGATGATGGTTCACATAGCATGAGTAGTGCAGTCCAAGGACAGTGTTTCGCTGGAAGGTATCACTATATTAAGTACTACAAAAAAGACTGAAAGAATATTAATTATTTTGCCCATTCATTATATAATCTGCCTGCTTTTTGTTTAATTAGCAATTCCAACATTACCAATATGAATCAGGCAACAGAGGCATCCGCCAAACAAGGTATGAAATGTTCTCACAAGTTTTTAATTAATTTAATTTAATGAATGTTCTTTGACCAAAACTTTCCATTTTTCATTGCAGTTCAGAATCGCTCTGATGTTGCTCTTGGACTACTGACCAAACGCTTCATGCAGCTTCTTCGCACAGCACCGAATGGAGTTCTTGACCTGAATGAGGTTACTCGAAAACTGGGCACACGAAAGAGACGGGTGTATGACATCACCAACGTGCTAACCGGCATCCAGCTAATCAAAAAGACGTCCAAAAACAAGATCCAGTGGATGTAAGTTTACACCGAACGTTACTTCCACAGTTCCACAACAAGATCTAGTAGTTTGTGTTGAAATACATTAGTTGGAAGTGAGTCTAGTGGTTTGATTGTCTTCATACATAAATATGCGAATTACGCAGTGATTTTTCTCTCTTTGTTCAAGGAATCCAGCATCAAGCGGGAACCAGTGGAGCGCCAAGACAAAAGCTGACTTACTTCATCTAAAGTCAACGGAGGAGGCCCTCGACTGGCTCATCAAAGACTGCGCCCAACAGCTCTTCGCCCTGACCGACCTCAAAGAGAATGCTGAATATCCTTTTATTTCTCTGTGATAATATTTCAAATAAATGCTATAGTAGTTCTTTGAGGTGTTTTGGTCTTAACTGCAGTTGTACCTCAGCTTATGTAACATACGAGGACATCTGTCAGATCGGCGTTTTCAAGGACCAGACTATAATAGCCATCAGGGCCCCTGAAGAGACCAAGCTAGAGGTGCCCACTCCCACTGAAGTAAGTGTGAGAGACATACTGAAAGGCTTTGAGCCTTAGGAGTCCATTTTAAATGTAGTTTTCAAAGTAGCGCTGAATTAGGCCAAAAAACATCTGTTTGGTTTTGATTAACACGTCTATCACGTTGAAATCATGAGTTTTAAAGCCATATCAGTTTAAACTTCTGTTGTTTTTCTGTTTTTCACATCGAAGCATGGATACAGAAAGCAGTGAATGCTAAACTAAGTTCTCTTTAATGTCTTATTGTGCTTAAACTGTCAAATAAACACAAGTTTACATCAAAAACACACAAGTTACAAAAACAGTCACAGTTATGTGTGTGAAGGTAAAACAGCTGGGATAGAAATCGCATATTTATATTAGATCTGTGTGGCAGCAGCGTAATATAAAGTAAATAAATCAATAAATCCACTAGGGTCATTCCAGCTGGAATCATCAAATTTTGGAAAAGTTCCCCAACTGACCTCCTCAGATTTGTCTGAAAAAAATCTATGTGATGGGTAATATGCCCAATAGATCATAAACAAAATTTCAGATCTCTACTGTGTGTACTTTTTTCACAAAAAATCTGTAAAAA
>JAHKKF010535623.1:23399-43155 GCA_019740295.1 Labeo calbasu | reverse complement strand
CCCATCTCATGTTCTCCCTCAACTTCAAAATCGTCCTATATCGCTGTTTTACCTTTTTTGTTAAGGGTGTTTGATCTTCTTTGTATGTTCACTTTGCATAGATTGGGTCGGTACTTCTGCAGCAATGTAGGATGATTTTGAAATGATTTTTGAAGTTGATGGAGAAAATACGATTGGAGTTTGTCAGAATACACAGAGTTCAGGGAGAAAAAGGCAAGATGAGTGTTTGATATTAAAAAAGTATTTAAATTGTATTTTTTTTTAAATGAAAATAACCGATCGTTTCGCTAGATAAGACCTGAACATCTTGGATGACAAAGGGGTGAGCACATTATATGTGAATCTTTGTTTTGGAAGTGGACTTCTCTTTTAAGTAATTTTGTTTTTGTCAAGGTTTTTTATATATATATTTTTTTATCTAATTTATTATTATGTGACTGATTGTATGCAGTCCTATTATTAATATTTTCTTAAGGCTTTCCTGGCCCACAAATATTGATCAAGCAGTATTATGTTCTTCCATTGACCTGCTAATTTACAAATAGGTAGTTAGTCACTTGCTATTTGAGAAAAACATGTAATGTGCACTGGCTTTTCGGAATATTAATGCTGTTTACCACATAGAGCAGTATGCTTTTAAAAAAAAAAGGGTAGCAAGGAAGTCATTACAAGAGAGATGACTATGGCTCAGACAGACTTTGGTGTCTGTAGGGGGTAGAAAATACAAGGACCTGATATGAGCACATGGACATGCTTAAGAAGGTCTTGGTTGCTTTGACAGATGGTTGTGTCAATGCTTGTAAA
This sequence comes from Labeo calbasu, assembly GCA_019740295.1. Classification (NCBI taxonomy): domain Eukaryota; kingdom Metazoa; phylum Chordata; class Actinopteri; order Cypriniformes; family Cyprinidae; genus Labeo; species Labeo calbasu. Next base: position 42,351 of record JAHKKF010535623.1, on the reverse strand, counting down.
TGATACAGTACATCCCTGTGTCCAGCAATGAATGCTATAATTGGGTCCAGAGACCCTTAGGATCAAAAGCAGGCGGTGGCCACAAATCCTCAGTTTTTACCTTTTTGTTGTTTTCTAAAAAGATGTCATCCACTTTCCACTGATTTTTGTTGCTTCATATTTAAAAACGGAGTTGAAGCTGGTGTTATTTGAGAAGAAAAAGAGCATACTGACACAGAACAACCTGGGACAGCAGTCAGTTACATTCCTAAAAATCGAATACCTTTTGGTTCCATAAAAGAATTTTAGTAGAACATTTTAGTAACGTTTAAAAAAATTCCACTATAAAAATGATTTGTGCAATGGAAATGTTCCATGAATGTTATAGATCCTTAGATACCAACAAAAAACATAGTTTTCAAGAGTATTTTATAGGTATGTTTTAAAGTAATTTTATAGGTACTATTCCAAATACTTGTCCACCGAATGAATAATATGTGACCCTGGACATAAGGGTCATTTTTTGAAATTGAGATTTATACATCATCTGAAAGCTGAAATGATAAGCTTTCCACTGATGTATGGTTTAGGACAGGACTATATGTGGCTAAGATACAACATCTGGAATCTGAGGGTGCAAAAAAATCAAAATATTGAGAAAAATCACCTTTAAAGTTTTCCAAATCAAGTTCTTAGCAATACATATTACTAATCAAAAATTAAGTTTTGATATATTTACGGTAGGGAATTTACAAAATATCTTCATGGAACATGATCTTTACTTAATGATTTTTAGCATAAAAGAAAAATCAATAATTTGACCCATATACAGTGTATTGTTAGCTATTGCTACAAATATACCTGTGCTACTTATGACCGGTTTTGTGGTCCAGGGTCACACATAAGTATGAATATGAATAGTATAAGTATGAAATCTTCAGATAAACTAATAAAGTAATATACAGACAGAATCTAAGATATCAGTTAACACATTATGTGAAATGCATCGCAGTAAGGCTTCCTGTATAATTAATGGTTTAGAATGAGACACCTAATGATTTTTCCAGATGATCTCCCCAAACTGTATTCATCTGTTTTGTCTCTAAATCGCAGCAGTCTCTTCGATGGAAAAAGTCTCCTATTGTCTCATATCTCTGGAAATGATATTAAAGACACTCAGGCCAAGTACTGGAGGCAGAAAGTGCTAGTGTTAGTGTTACCAGCACTCCAGATCTCTCCCTGATGGGGTGTCCTGAAGTCTATTTCATACTGAACAGGAAGCAAATTCCTGCCCCCATCTGTGAGATCATCTACCTTGAACTTTGTCTTTGCCCTGATGGAGGAAACCAATCTCTCATTTCCTACAAACCATGTCAGGTGTAGGTAACCTTATCATTCAAGAAACAACAGCCCTAAAAGTCTTATTTCACAAACATTAACTCATCGGTGTAACACTTATTGTTGACTCGAGTACCTCTAGTCTAAATTGAACAGGAAGCTAATTATGCTTGTTAGCTTTGTCTTTGTGCAACATTAGCTAACTAGTTAGATTTGATTGCATAAACGTGACATTAACCCACTTTTAGCATATAAACTATTATTGAAAGCAGGTGGACCACTATAAATTGAATTCATATGACTTGTGTACTATATCCCAAGTTACTGAAAGTCCTTGTTTTCTTTTTTACAGCTCAAAATGCCTTGCCTTAGATTTTACATTAATAATGATGCATCGTGTTATTGACGTCAAATGTGCCACATTTGAATGTACAAGCAAAAATGGTCATACTGTTTTGGAATGTGAGGAGGGCAAAGAAATTATGATTTTTTTCCCTCAGTCTGTCCTTTTTAGACCATAGCAGTCTTGATGTAGATTTTTTTTTCTTTCAAGGGAAAAAAGGGGGTATTAGGCTTAGATGAAATACTTTCACAATCCTGAGATTTGCCAGACCAGGAGAAACACTCTACAGTTCAGTGTCCTTTCCAAGATATTAAAAGTAGAACACAGGGGATGCCAGGTTTAGCAGCTAAATCGAGCAGCGCACATTTTGCCAAACAATTTTAGAGTCTAAATAGGGCTGTGAAATTTTAAACAGTCCAATTGCTTTACGTCATAAAACACTTGAGCAAGGGGTGTTGAATTTGATACACTAAGGATGGTACTTCTAAACGTGGATAAAATTGCACTGTGTGCAATACAGTCTCTGCTTTTTGCTGCGTCTGCTGGACAAGCCTTCATTCATTGCATGCCAGAGGTGGACAGAATTTGTCTACTACAAACAAATTGTATTGACGCAAGTCAAGCATAAAATTGTGTTTATAAATCAAACAAGTGTTGTAAATCAATGGCATGCAAGGAGACCAAAAAGTTGGAGCAGTGGAATTTTGCAAACTTGTGTTGTTTGTATCCATCAGATGGAGGCATGTGCACATCTCATAGGCGTGGAGTGCAACCAGAAGAAAATTCTGCTGATGCAATAATCAGCTCAGTGAAAATTTACATTTGTTGATCTCTCAATCATGGGAATCACCAATTTTTTTTTTTAACTAAAATCTAAAAAATGAACAGTTGGTTGTCAGTGTACCACATGTACACCTTAGCTTTGTGCCTTGCTGTTTTTTTTTTTTCAGCATCTCACGCCATGAGCACTGCATTTACTTTCTGGCCCTCTTCTGTCATTTTTGACTAAAAATGTTATATTTTGAAATTTAAAAAATCATAGCTTCATCGGAATAAGATGACACTCAGTGACTTTTGTCACATTAGCAATGTGAACACACAAAAAATAATGAACATGATTCAAATATGTTAAAGGAGAAGTCCACTTCCAGAACAACAATTTACAGATAATTTATTCACCCCTCTGTCATCCAAGTTATTCATATCTTTCTGTCTTCGGTCGTGAAGAAATTATGGTTTTTGAGGAAAACATTTTAGGATTTTTCTCCATATAATGGACTTCATTGGACGCACATCCCAGAGCCTGTGCTACACAAGCTTTTGTGCTTAAAAAGTGTACAAATTTTATTTTCCAAAAAAAACTGGGATCGTTTAGAGCCCTTTGAAGCTGCAAGTTCAAAATCGGGGCACCAGTGAAGTCCATTATATGGAGAAAAATCCTAAAATGTTTTCCTCAAAAACCATAATTTCTTCATGACTGAAGAAAGAAAGACATGAACATCTTGGATGACAAGGGAGTGAGTAAATTATTTGTAAATTGTTGTTCTGGAAGTGGACTTCTCCTTTAAAGGGACGGGGAAAAAAAGTCACGCTTGCCGCCTTCGCAGTCAAAAATGACCGACATAGGAAATGAATGGGAAATTTGAAAAAATATTAAAACTCAGAGAATTTTTTGATGGCACAAACTACAAATCAGCCACTGTGCAGAAGAAAAGTGCACAGCAATCAAGGATATCACAAAATATCAAGAATGAAAAACTGACATCCGCGCACACACACACACACACACAGAAATGACCTGGTAAGACTGCAACAGAGCAAATTTTGAGTATATGTGAAATAAAATGAATACATGGAAAAAAATACAAAAGAGTCTTTCTCTCACTCCCACATGCACACACCCACACGTGCAAACACACACACACACACACACACGCACACACACACACACAGATGAACTGAAAAAACCTTTCCATGCTTCCCTTTCTAACAAAATTGTCATGTCTGATTGTTGTAATGTCTGATGCAAGTCCTGATATTTATCTAACAAAAAATAAAAAAATAAAAAATTGAAAAATGTAGTCTTTTAGAATGTCTAAACATATTTCTAAATGCAAAAGCTAATAAAAAAAAGAAACTATAAAAAAAAACAATGGGAATCAAAAAGCCTCTGTATATATTTACAAAGGGAGCTATACAAGAGGTTACATTACAGAAGACATTACACAAAATGCCACCAGAAGGCACAATCTTCAGTTCAAAAAAAGAATTTTAAATGCTTTCACTCTAATTTAATATGAAATGTAGCATTCGTTGAAAAATAATGACAAAAATAATTAAATACAAAAAAATATATTAATTCCAATTAAAAAAACAGCTAATTAAAATTGTGTAAATATTGCGAAGCATCATAAAATCTCCTCAAAATTCTAAATAATAATCAAAAACCATTATTGAACAAAAATGTATTACACTGATTTTCCTGAAAAAAAGAGAAAGTTACATTTCAAGGCTTCAGTCACTTTTGACCGTGAAGAAGGCAAGCGTGACTCCTAAAAGAAGAGGGCCAGAGGATTAAGACAGATAAAACATTTTTTCAAAAACAAACACTACCGCTATCACATTCAGTACTTGACTCCGTCTAGTTTAACGTTAAGGCATCACCCAATTGCCATTGTAACCAATCAAAATATTAAAACTTAACTGGTTTTTAGTTTAGTAACATGCCCATAGCTAATATGAATATATGTACAGAACATAATCTAGTTAGATGCCATATTGAATTTAAAGCAGGAGAAAATGTGGCTGTGAGGGACGGACTTACAGTCTTTATAATGCCAGGTACTGTATAAATGTCCAAGATCATGTAAGTTTTACAACTTTAAAATGTTTTATAGAGTTTTTTAGAAAGACATTTTGTCAGCTGAATAATCGGTAAAGGACACTACAATCTATTGAACATACTGTACTTCTATCCCTCACAGCCTCGTTTTCATTCCTGACTAAGGTTTATTAAGTCTCCTTTATAAATCTCTCTATTTGGTTGAATCTAGTGAATTTTTATGCTTTTAAGACCAAAGTATACTTCAGTTTTGACACGAACGGTTAGTGTATCTGTAAAGCTGAATGTGAATCCTTTTTGTCCATTGCCTGCACTGTTTCTCTCCAGAAGTTATGACCCATAAAAATGTCTTTGTACTAATTCGAACTAGAGTTATGTGTTTCTCTTAACTCTTCTCTCATCAGCGCTTGTTGTTGGGAAAAGATAGCTTTTTTAAAAAAATAAAAATTGTGATTTAACAAAATATTACAATGTTCCTGTGCTTGTTTGTAGAGCTGAACAACTTGGTCAAAATTTAGTTATTATATATCAATATGGCCATGCAGAACCTTTGCAAGCACAAACAAAGGGATTTTGGAACCGGCGGTTTTACAGTGATGTATAATTAAGAGTAAATGTGTATTTCTATTTCTTCCTCAGAATTATGGTGTGGAGACAGATAACTTGAAGAACCTGGTGCTGAAGATGAGAGCTGTGACCAACAGCCTTCACACTGCGACGTCAGAACGAAGGAAGAGCCCTACGTATGAAACCAACACGTCGAGCAAGCTCCCAAATGAATTCCTCTCCTTTGTGGTTGAACTCATTGGAGCCGCCAAAAGCCTCCTGGCATGGCTGGACAGGTACAAACATCCCTATTCATCATTTCTTCACATATTTCTATTGCTTATTACTGTTTTTTAACGGGGATGTATAGTATGTAAAGGGCCAAGGTGTGTTGCACACAGATGATTTATAAGGGGTTTTTACTCTTAAAGTTGATGTTAACTCTCTGTAAGGTCATATATTTCACTACAAAGTACAAACTTAGACTTGCATGAGCAGCAATTTTTCCAGACAGGGCAGACAGTTGAAACCAGATACAATCCGCCTTTCTTTCCTAACCCCTCTGTGCACAGCTAACCACATCTTTCTCATGAAGAAGAGATTTTTGGGAGTTTGAGTTTGGTGTAGGACTTTAAAACAATTCAGAAACTGCTAGTAAATTCACAAATAATTACAATGAAATGACAAGTAACACTGAAATAAATCAGAAATGATGATGTAAAAAGACTAAAATAGTATTTTGTGTAAATCATACTCTAATAGCCGATTAAAGGAGTAGTTCACTTCCAGAACAAAAGTTTACAGATAATGTACTCACTCCCTTGTCATCTAAGATATTCATGTCTCTTTCTTTCTTCAGCTGTAACGTTTTTTGAGGAAAACATTTCTGCATTTTTCTCCATATAATGGACTGATGTGGTGTCCCGAGTTCGAACTTCCAAAATGCAGTTTAAATGCGGCTTCAAACAATCCCAAATGCGGTTGTAAACGATCCCAGCTGAGGAAGAAGGGTCTTATTTAGTGAAACGATCGGTTATTTCCATTTAAAAAATACAATTTTTATCATTTTTAATGTCATACGTTCGTCTTGTCTTGCTCTGCCTGAACTTTTTTCCAGTTCATGACAGTTAGGGTATGTTGAAAAAGTCCCATCTCATGTTCTCCCTCAACTTCAAAATCATCATATATTGCTGTTTTACCTCTTTTGATAAGGGTGTTTGATCTTCTTTGCATGTTCACGGTACTTCTGCAGTGATGTAGGATGATTTTGAAATGATTTTTAAAGCTGAGGGAGAAAATACAATTGGAGTTTTTCGACTATTTCTACTATTACTACTGTTATTATTAAGCTTTAACTACGTAGAAATTCAGTGATATCTTCTCAAGTTTCATGGTGTGATTGTTATGATCTGTCTCAGAAAAAAAGAAATGGAAACTGACTGCGTTTAATGGTTTCATAGGGAGTTGACATGGTAACATGTTTAATTCCAGCTGCAGTTTTTATGACCACAGACTCAGAAACTCCAGACACACAGTGATGGAAAAAATGGTAAAGTTCTTAGCTATTGTAAGGCCACATCAGAAAACCCTTCACAAGGAGTCCTGGTATTAATGTGAGTGTTGTGAGGTCTTTCAACCTTCGTTTCTTCTGTCCGCAGAACTCCATTGACGGGGATCAGTGATTTCACCACCACCAAGAACAAAATCATTCAGTTGTGTCTGGAACTGACCACTACAGTACAACAGGTCAGTACAATGGCCATTTCTTACAGACAAAAATAGTACAGACTTCCTGAACATGCCAACATTAACCTTCCACGTTTATTTTAAAGCTCTCATGCACTGGAAAGCTGGATTCAGTCCAAACCTGAAGCTAGTTATTTAACCATATGTTGTCTTGCAGTGTTTGCTTTGGGGGGTTTACTTCAGACAGTAATAAGCAGCCCCCAACACATCAGTCACGGGTGCTGAGTTTACAATTTCATTAAACAAGTCAGGATGCACTTTTAAAGTTGGCCTCCAGCATTCCTTTATGTTGTCTTCCTTGCTTGTGGTTGCGTGATTTTATAGATGCCATAATCAGAGATACTTCAAGACGGTTGAAGCAATGGATGGTGTTAGGATGTTGGTTTGATAGACATATGCTCTCTCCTGACACATTCTTGGCTAGTATTTAAATATGTGTGGATGGTTAAATAGTAGGGTACAACGGCGCTAAAGGCATCCCCTAAAAAAATGTGCTCTTCACTGTGCCCAAGTGAATGATTGCAGAAAAATACATATGTTTGGATTGAACATTAATGGAGCAACAGATTTTGTGTGAAAGTTGTTTATTTTGTTTAAAAATCTCATAAATGTATGAGGTGGCAAGGGGGACCTTTTACCCCACACACAAGGTAAAAGGCTGACCAGCATGGGGTAAAAGGCAATTAGTATTGATACAACTACTTGTTCAAAATAGTCACTTTAGCCTACTATTTTCTGCTTATTTTAATAAATAAAATAATTATTTTTTGTTCAATAAATATACTGTCATTAAAACATGTCAATATAAAACATTTTAAAATACAGAAGCAAGAAAGCATTGAAGGAGATCCCATAATAATTTAATAGAGATTTGCAGTAGTAACAACAAATGATATTTTATTATTTTATATGATTAATAGCATGATTTTAAATATGATGGTTTCTTTCTAAACATGGTGATTATCTCTAAGATGGACACCCAAATAATATATGATATTTACCATCTGAATCTAACAATGTCACGTCAACAAATGGAAAAGTCAGCCTTCTATTAATTATCATGTTAATTGTGCCTTTTAGCCCCAACAGCAGGGGTGCTTTTTCCCCCAAATACCATACTTTTACATATTCTTCCATTATTTAAAAACTGCTGTTTTAATTATCTTAAACAAAAATGAGTCATTAAGAAGACCTTTGTCTCAAGATATATTGATTAATTTTAGCGATTCTCATTTGCTACTTCAATCTACAACATTTTAAAAAACATCAAGATCAAGCAAGCACAGAATCAACTTTGCGCTGCTGTCTGCGATCACGTCGAGGATCAGACAATTTTGCACGTGTATGTTGAAAAGCGGATGTTTTGGAAAGTGCTACGCCACGTTTTTCTGCCATGTAGTTGTTTAGAGGAGTCTTTTAGGCGCCTTTTACCCCAGGGTGCCTTTAGCCCCATTCTACCCTATATTTAGTTAAATTTGTTGATATGTAGAGTTTTTGGCATTGAAGGATTGGTCAGTGGCAGTGTTCAGTTTAGTCACATTGTAGACATTCCAAATTTCCTTCAAGAACTGGTTTTGGTGTTTTCAGACAGTGGTCTAAGATTTATTTTAAGAATTTGAGAGATCTTTGTCATTTTGACAACCCTAAGAGATTCTTGTTTGGGAAATGGAATATTGTGTAGAATTTCTTGAGTGACTTCATGGCTGGGGTTTCATAGATCTTAACTGTCTATGGTAGCATACTGTACTTATACTTTGGTAGAGATAAAGTCTTGATTCAAATGACTTAGGGGAAAGATTGAGTGTTTACAGCGTTATTTTTGACTGCTTGATTGGCTGGTCTAATGGAAAGAGAGGAATATGGTATGTGGCCTTCTCCGTTTTTTGACATTTTGGAATTCCATTTAGTTCTTCAAAACCTTTAACTGTGGAAGCCAAATTTCCCCCCACTGCAGTAAGCGCCAGTCTAATGAAGCATGTTGAAATAATTATACTATAAAAAGTTTGAAATATACTGGAAATGTCATCTTTATTTTGTTCACATTATTAAAGGGCATGGTTTACCAAATTAAAAAAAAAAGTATTCCTTTGGCAATTTATCAGTGTACTTTTACTTAATCCAGAGAATGCAGCAAAAGTAAACAATTTGATATAGACTTAGGCTGATGTGAGTGTTTTAAAATAAATATATTACATAATACTTGTAATAAAACCATTGCAAATTTAATATGTTTATTTTTCATAAGTGAATGATTGGAATAAAGGTCAACCAATAGTCTTTATAGAGTGTAAACTAGAACCAGAGCTAATAGGGATCTCGCCGAAGACCAAAATAGTCAGAAACAGCTTGAGTGTATGGAATGGGGGGTCAAGAGTGTCTGCTAGTTTCCAGACCAGTCAGGAGTTTAATGATGTGGGATAAAATCATTAGATTGCATAGCCTCTTACTGGAGAACAAGAATGTAGCGTGACAAATGCGGTAGGGGTGACACATTAAAACAACTGCTTCTGACATTTCCCTCTGATTTCCAGTCACGCGGAGCTCCGACATAAGAATAGGAATGTACGGCAGATATGAACTATTGTAGTGGACTGAATTTAGGCCCAAGTAACTTTGAGTGTAACTGAAATAGAAATTTAAGCCTTTTAATCTTGAATCAAATCAAAATATCTACATCAAATATGGTGACACAAACCTCAAACATTATGATGTTGATTACCATGTGGTGATGGGTGAAGCAAAATGTCCACAGCAAAGGCTTAGCAACTGTCCAGCAACCTTTGAACATTTAAAAACAATGAACGTCTTTAGATCAGGAGAGGTTCCGTTTCAATATCAGCTCAGTATATGAAATCTTAGATGTCAAAATGCCTTTATTGAAGCTGTCTTTCCTTTCTATGCATAATGCACCAGATGCTGGGTTTCCTTGTCCTCCTCTTCCTCACTTTGGTGTACTCCCATGATGTATTGTGTAATTATCTTGTCTCGGACTGGACATGGAGATGTAATTCAAGGCTGAAAGCTGTTTATTTGAGGCTGGAGGTCATTCACTGTTGTTGTGTCAAGCTCTGTAATTATACAACATTCCTAAATCTGAACTTTTTGTTTTTATTATTCACAGTGCTCTCATTGCTCTGCACTTTTTCTTTCTTTCTTGCACAGGACTGCACTGTCTATGACATGGAAGAGAAGATTTTGGATGTTGTAAGTATTTTACTTTTCCGGTATTACTTTTTTATACGCAAAGTTATTTATTTATTTCACTTAATTGTGCAATTCATTATAATTGTGCTGAATTAATTATGCATTATTATTATTACAAACAATTATTTCTTCAATATAGTCTATCTACAATATGTATTTTAAAAAATGTAGATAGGATCCGTGTATGAGTGCCAACTTTAATCCACTTAAAGGAGAAGTCCACTTCCAAAACAAAGATTCACATATAATGTAGTCACCCACTTGTCATCCAAGATGTTCATGTCTTTCTTTCTTCAGTCGTAAAGAAATTATGTTTTTTAAGGGAAATTTAAGGGATTTTTCTCCATATAATGGACCGATATGGTGCCCTGATTTTGAACTTCCAAAATGCAGTTTAAATGCGGCTCCAAACGATCCCAAAGGCGGTTGTAAATATAGATATATATATATATATATATATATATATAATATATATATATATAATTTTTTTTAAATTAAAATAACCAATCGTTTCACTAGATAAGACCCTTCTTCCTCAGCTGGGATCGTTTACAACCGCATTTGGGATCGTTTGAAACCGCATTTAAACTGCGTTTTGGAAGTGGACTTCTCCTTTAATTTGATGATAATAAATGAAATGTTTTTTTTTTTTCTTTGTGTATTTTTATTTCTAAATGCTACAAGCATATTACCCCCCTCTAAAATCTCAAATCAATGTAATAAACAATTTAGGCCAAAAGTAATCTAAAAGTAATCCGAAAGTAGTCTGAATACCTAAAATGTGTAATCAATAGATTACATTACTGACTGTAATATTTGTCATGCATTTTGAAACAAGTGACAGAATATTATTAATATGCCTAGCACTGGAAATAAAAACTCTGATATGTGAACATATGTGACCCTGGACCACAAATCCAGCCAAAAGGGTCAATGTTTTTGAAATTAAGATTTATACATGATCTGAAAGCTGAACAAATAAGCTTTCTATTGATGTATGGTTTGTTAGGATAGGACTCTATTTGGCTGAGACACAACTATTTGAAAATCTGGAATCTGAGGGTGCAAAAAAATCTAAATATTGAGAAAATCGCCTGTTAATGAAAATGAAGTTCTTAGCAATGCATATTACTAATCAAATATCAAGTTTTGATATATTTATAGTAGGAAATCACAAAATATCTTAATGTAATATTATCTTTACTTAATACCCAAATGATTTTGGTGTAACTATTAATTTTGACCCATGCAATGTATTTTTGGCTATTGCTACAAATATACACGTGCTACTTAAGACTGGTTTTGTTGTTCAGGGTTACATATGCAATCATACATGCATAGTACTGGGCATTAGGCAGGGTGAAGGAAGTTTGGAATTTACATGCAAGCACATGCAATGGGTTGACAAAATCACAAACACAAAGCATGATTGGGTTGGGTCCTATTATTTTTTCCTTTACTGTAAATCAACTACGACAGAAAAAAGGCAGCCTATTCATAGGAAGTTTGTAGTGTAAATGGTCTGTTTGCAATACAAGACAAATGTAGATGATTTGTATCTTACGTTATGTTGCACACTAGCTCTTTATATAGAAATAAGAAGTGCTACTCATCAAGACCACCTGGTTAAACTTCATTCAGCTTTTCAGATTACAACCTAAGTTTAATGTTAAAACAATTCTAGCAGTGTCTCATTCATAAATCAAAATAAACCATGGGGGCTTGCTGTTCTCTCCAATCCCGAACATTACTGTTCGTTTTGTTTACACTCCTGTTCTTGTGCACTGAGCGGAAAATTAAATCAAAGCTCAGATAGCATTCAGTTTGTTGATGCAAGCTCCACGGTTTGTTGGACTTCACTTATGTGCTTGGCTTCTGTGGATTATTGCAGAATTTTTAAGTAAACCTAATGAATCTGTCTTTCCAGGCTCAAATTAAATTTTGCATTAGATCAGATTAAAATAAGTGCTGGTACAATCAACATGTTAGTTCAGTAAACTCTGGAAAACCACCTTTGATCATGTGTATTGCTTTTCTATTGGTGGGATGCTTGGAGCAAGCTTGCATCAGCAGAAATACTGTATGCTCCAACAGTCTACCACTGTTAATAATGACAGGTTGTAATTGGGTGGTTTGGGAGTGTAAAGAGGAGAAGGGAGGGTTTTGGAGGAGGAAGGGAGTTCCCGTAGTTTTAAAAAATTGTTCATAACTGAAAAATCAGTCAATAGCTTTTATCCCAACTCCTACTGCTTGGGTCTTGGCTGCTGTAATCTTTTCCCTTCACCTGATACTATGCCATGGGGCAAATATGGAGATATTTACCCTTATACACAGGATATGTACAAATCTGTAATGCATAGCAAGGTTACGCTTCATTTGGACAGTTCGCTTTAGACAGTCTGCTAATTCTAAGTAGACCTTTAGGGTAAGAGATAGGTTTGGTAGAATGAGTTGATATGTCCTTGCAATAGTCAGTGGAATGTCTGCTGGGAAAACAGAAATAAAATATAGCATTAACAGATGTTAAGCAGACAGTCTGCTAATACGCAAATGGCAGCTAGTTGACATGTGTAAAGTGGACTAACCATGTGTAAAGTGTTAACCATAACTGTTTTGAAGTGCACAGAGGACATCTCAGGTGACACAATTAGAATATGCAGCTCATTCATCCAACACTATTTTTCTAAACACTGCTTTCTTCTAAATTGCAGTCAAAGGTATTGAACAGTATTTGTGACCAAACTGTGAGAACCACCTCTGATCCTCTCATGAGCCAGTCAGCGTGTCTGGAGGAAGTTCAGCTGACCAACATCAAACCAGGAGAGGGATTGGTGAGAATTATTATTTATAATTATTCTTTACATTCATATTGGATTTCTCCATTGGGAAAGAATCTAAAAAATGAAAATTCTTTCAACATTTATTTACACTTATGCCATTTAAACCACATTTTATATTCTTCCATTGAACACAAAAGGTGAATTTTGAATGAATTTAATAGGGCTTGGGCATTTTTGTCAATTTTATGTTTTAAGATCAGTAAGATCAATTTTATGTTTTATAGATCAGTAAAATTATCTTGTAAGCTCCAATTCGAATTAATTGTAATTGCATCAAAATTCTGCAAAATGTTTACTTTAAAAGGAAATCACAAGTTTTGTGTTCCATGGAATGAAACAGGTTATAAGGGTGTGGAATGACATTAGGATGAGTAAATGATGAAAAAATTGACATTCTTTGGTAGTATAACTTCTGTAAGGCGTCTAAGCTGGTTTTTGGAACTTGATAGCAGATTTTTTTTGCTGGTCTAAGATGGTCTACCAGCGTTAAATAAGATGGTGTTCCTGGTTGACCTCAGCCCCAGTGATTACAAGTGAATAGCTTGGACCTTCTACGTCAACATGTTCTCACTCCCAACTCCTCACATATTGACGCTTGGTCAGGATCCCTTGGCATTGCTTTTTGATGCTCAGGTTACCCCTTTAGCTTCACTTTTTGACACGCAGGGTCCTCCATTGTTTTTAGTTGTTTGTCTTAATTTAATCGTTTGCATGCATTTGTAAAAATAGAAATTATTTGATATAAATGTATACTTTCATTGGAACACCTAACCCCACCCCTACCCTAAACCTACCCACTTCTGAACAATATAAAACATGCAACAGGCTAATGTAAGTACAGTCACAGGTATTTATTGCAAAAACTGACCATAAACAAGCAGTATTAAAGCATTACAAACAAGTCCTGTTGCATTCCGAGTCTTCTGAAGCCGCACAATATCTTTATGCGAATAACAGAATGTTTTAACCGCTGAAAATGATCCCGCTCCGTTAACACGCTGACATCTCGTTCAAAAAGATGCTCCCAAACATGAGCATGATGCAATTGGTCACGAGACACCCAAGAGCCAATAGCATTTCACAACCAATGCTTGCTTCTTCTGGCGGCATTTTTTTAATTCACGCACAGACAGATTGCAGCAGCGCACAGGATGGTGGATGGAGAAGGCGATCGCGTATATTCTTCTCACAAATCAATCGTTTTGTTTCGGAACCCTTGGAATATTAATACTTTTTGAATAAATTATGAATAAGGTTTTATCTGCCTGTTATATCTTGTGTTTTGTTGACAAATGGTTAGGTTTAGGGGCAGGGGTTGGGTTAAATGTGTAAATAGTGTAATATAAATGAAACTGTTGTAACTGTTTGTATTGAAAAAAATCACACCCCAACATATATGCAATAATAGCAATATTATTACCCAATATATAATTTAATTATGACGATAAAATTCCCAGTGCCTTTCGCGTCAGCACATTGACGTCAAGGGTTTCTTATGTAAAGTACTGGAGGACCCTGCACATCGAAAAATGACGCTAAAGGGGTACCCTGAGCGTCAAGAAGTGACACCAAAGGGGTCCTCACTAAGCGTCAGTATGTGAGGAGTTGGGAGTGAAAACATGTTGTCTACATTAAACCAGCTACTAATTGAAAACTAAATCAGCACATAGAATATGAATCGGACATATATTTTCTATGTATGGCTGCAGGTTCCTGTCTGCCAACTGTATAGAGTCTGCTCACTCTCCTTCTCTGTTGTTTTCATGATTATTCTTTCTGTCTTCCTGTTACTCAGGGCATGTACATAAAATCCACCTACGATGGGCTTCATGTCATCACTGGCACCACTGAACATGTGAGTAAGAGCTCCAGTGACGAAAGCCTTTGATTCATCACATTTCGCTTTTTGATGCCAGTGGCTGAGATAAATTTAGCCTCTGTGTGCACGTCATGTTCAGTCTAAATGAACAAATAATGGATAGTATATGGGGCTTCTTAGTTTACAGACTGAACAGTGTTTGTAAGGGCTGCAGATGTCCGGTTTGCTCATTTTTTTTATCCACCTTTTTCTTTGCGTAAAAGCAGGCATAGCCATTTGTAAATGTTATGGGTCTCATCCACGTCTAGCTGTTTTTGGCCGCACAAAACAACTTGTTTTGATGCTTGATAATGCAAATTGGTGTGTCTTTCCGCATTAATGTGTTATCTTAATTATGAACATACTGGTTTGCAGTGCAAACAGTTTTACCGTTTACTGCACGTTATTCTTCTTGTTATTTCCCTATAGCGGTTAATGAACCGTAAATCTCACCCATAGGCTTACTTCTGTGTTAAAGAAAAAAGGGGATGTTTAGACTGCATTCGCATGTAATGCATGAAGCTTTACAAAATGTAAAATCATTAAAAAAAGAATATACAAATAAATAATTAAAATGATAAAAATACAATTATTAAATTATTTAAAAAAAATAATAATAACATTTTAAAAAAAGATACTTTACTTATGTTGAACAACAGCACTCTTGCTTGTGATATTGCTTAATCATTGTCAGTTGTCAGATTTGGTGTTTGCCACATTTTGAGAACATTGTTAAAGACCATTCTATTATTGTTAGACATTCTACTAATGTTTGTTTGTTACTTTGAGAGAATCTTGCTAGAACATTTAGAGAATGTTCCCTGTTAGCTGGGCCTGACCTTTTGTGACCTGTTTAAACTTGTTTAAAGAGAGTTTTGTTAATGCTAATACAATCATATTCTGTCAAGCAGAGCGGAAGGATTTGTATTCCCAGGGGCTTTGAACAGGTTAATTAATTGGTCTTTAGTCAGTTTTAAACAATAGATAGTCTAGACAATAATGTCAAAATCACACCAAACTTCTCTACATTCCCACGAGTCAAGTGATGATTCATCCACCCTGAACCAGTTGATGATTAATTACAGTTTGTTAATCACATTTGCTTGTAATTTTGTTTATTTTTCAATAAATAATATATTTTAAAAAAACATCACAAGCTTCTATTTAAGCTGTATTACAAGCACTGCTGTTGCACTGAATTTTAGGCTGTGTTTCAGCCATCAGCACATGGCTGCAATTAATGATAGCCATTCTCATATTCAGTCCAACAGTCCAACTTTTATATGACAGGTTTTTGAATAAGAATGTAATAGCAAGTAACTTATGCTTGAGATCAAATTGTAGCAGTATGTGTTTTTTCCGCCAATTAAAATTATGCAAAAGGATCTCAAGATAACCAAAGTCATGACTGATATGGAGAAAAAGAGCTCTTTTACTTTTTTGATGGCGAGGAGAAGCGTCATGGCTATATTGAAATAATGTGAAAGATTCATCAGAAAGGTCAGGCTGATTCACACTGAACAAAGCTTTTGAACAATTCATTAACTCTCGGGTAGGCTATTCATTATTGTTCACGGTCAAAACTGACTGAAGACCAAAATTGTATAATCATTTTTATTTTAATTAAATTAATGTACTGTATTTAACTTTCATACGTTTTTTTTTTTCTTTTATATATGTTTTGAGGGGATTTCATGTTAACACAAGTGTATATGACTTTAGAGCATGGATGGACAGTAACATAAAAATAAAAAATTAAAAATCATAGCATGTATATCATGTACGTGCTATTTTACTTTTAATTTCATGTTTTGGTTTATTTGCATTTTACATATGTACTGATGCTGTTGCTTAGTATATTTATGTTTGTGGTGATGCTTGTTTATAAATCCACAGCATGTATTTAACACATTTTCTTGGCATTATAAATGTAGATTTGATTTATTAGTTGTAATGTCAATTTTACAAATTTTTCTTTAAGCATTCTTTTTTTGTATTTAATTATGTGATATGTTTAGTGAGAGAGGCTGGGACTTTGGGACTTAATTTTCAAATGGCTTTGACAGAACCAAAAATATTTCAAGAAAGCAAATACTAATAGAGTTTCCCCTCTAGTCCCCAGCAGATATGACACACAAGATCCACGCTGGAGATGAAGTCATCCAGGTCAACCAGCAGACAGTTGTAAGTATTTCTGCACACAAGTTCTTCATAATGTACAGTGGTACACTAGTTGTACGGTTTCAGTTAAACTAAACCCTTTCATCTATACATTTTGGTATTGAATTAAATATGTGTTTGAATCAATTTCTTGCGGTGCATCCTGGATTTGGCATATTTGAAAAGGATTCATGCAGTGCTGCCTCAGATTTTGTTTAGAACCGTGCTCACTACAGGAGCATAATCTGACGAGTTTGTGTCTGTATTAACGGAATGCTTTTGGGTGGTACTTACTGTAAGTGCTTGTGTTTGTTTGCTCCAGGTGGGTTGGCAGCTGAAGAACTTAGTGGCTAAGCTGAGAGAGGACCCTAAAAGTGTGGTGCTTCTTCTAAAGAAAAGGCCCACAGGAACCTCAGGATTTACCCCGGCACCTCTCAAAAACATGCGCTGGAAACCGCCTGTGCCTCAGGTGTGTCACTCATAACAGTCATCAACTGAAGTGAACTGAATTGCTATTGTTTAGACACTACTGTTCTTCGAAAGAATTTCCACAGAGAGCTGGTTTTTCCTTTGGAAACACTTGCGTAATTCCATTCTTGAGAATTGAATTTTACTGATCCCCACTTTAGTGTACTAGGTCTAAATCTCAAGTGCTGTATATCAAACATTCACATGAAATATTCATTGACCCCAAAAAGTATTTTGACATCTCACAAATGTCTAAAATTGATTCAACAGTAAATCTATTGTTTGTTTTCATCATTTTGTGTATAAATACTGTTGCAATAATAGATTGATTTAATTTTGTCACCCTATTTAGTGATGTTTGCCTTTTATTTGTGGAGATATGTTTTAAAAAGGTGAATGAAGTACAAATGGTTTTCCTTATGTTCTACAGAGCGCCACATCTCCTAGTAAGAGTCAGTCAGACAATTCTGCCAACCTCTCCAGTAGGAAGGACAAGCCAGCTATACTGGACCTGTACATCCCTCCACCTCCAGCAGTGCCTTACACACCACGGTAAGACTGGATGCTGTTGTCACCAACAAAACCTCATCTTTTGTGAACTGTTCCTTTTTTAATACCCTGGATATTAAGACTTCAATAGTTTAATGTAGCATAAATTATGTCTTCTACTAAAATATGTAGTAGAAAACCCATGAAAGATTTATGTTATTTAAAAAATCCACATCGTTATACACATATTTTGGACTATGGGGGGCGCCATTATTTTGATTGCGTAGAACGCTTGTACTCCATGAGCTACTGACACTGAGCAACGCTGTTTTCTACCACAACACAACTGGAAATACACAACTCGAAAAATGAAATACTGATAGGATGACCACAGCTACTGAAAGAGCTCACAGGTGGCGATAGACATAAGGATTAAACCAAATACTGTACCATATTTTTTCCCCACAAAGAGTCTAAATGCACCCGGATATCGAATGAAATCTGCACTGAGAAACTCCTTCAGTGGCTGAAGCATCATGATAATAATATTTCGATTTTTAATAATTTAACATTTAAACTCTTTATGGGAAAACTCAGTGGTACAGCATTTGGTTCAAGCCTACGCTTTTATCCACTGCCATTTGTCAGCTCTTTCAGTAGCTGTGGTCATCGTATCTATGCTCTTCGCAACTACGTTGCTATGAAGAACTTAGACAGCTATCTAACAAATGCACACAAAGCAGTTTATGCTTTCCAGAATGTTTACTTTTGTGACAGCTCGTTTCCTTTTCATTAGTAAAACTGAAATACAATAAACAAGAAATGAAATTACAAATTGTACATTAATTCCTTCGATGTAAAAAATATCGGCACCCTTGCAATTCTGTCAGAAAATGCAACACTTGTTCCAGTTGCAAATGTTTTGGTATTCACATGCTTATTGTTTTTGTTTGCACTGCAACAACACAAAAAACAGAGAAGAAAAGTCAAACTTGATAAAATTTCACACAGAACTCAAACTTGGACTGGACAAAATTATTGGCACCTTGTCAAAATTGTAAGAAATAATTGCTTTTCAAGCATGTGATGCTCCTGTAATTTGTATTTAGACACCTGTGGCAAGTAACAGGTGTGGGCAA
>JAHKKF010535623.1:0-23349 GCA_019740295.1 Labeo calbasu | reverse complement strand
AAAAAAATATATTTTCATTGAGATATTATTATAGTATATATTTGAATATTGTTTCTTAGTTTCATTGTAATTATTTTTAGTACTTTTGTATTGATTTTCTTGTTCCTCATACTTCAGAATAGTTTTATTTTTAGTTAGGTTTAGGTTTAGTTTAGGCTTAATGTTTTTAATTAAATTAAATTGTTTTTTAATGGTTTTAATTTTAGTTTCAGTTTTAGTTTGTTATAATAGTAACTATAACAACATTGATTCAAAATTATGAAAGTGATAGTAACTATATGTAGTTTTGTAGCCAAGACTACTTAAATCCAAGTCCAAGACTGGACCACGACTTTGAGGGGTTGCGATCAAGACTACAAGACCGTGTCAAGACCAAGACCAGACCAGACCAGTTCTCCTTGAATTCCTCTGAAATGCACATTTACTGCCTGAGAAATCTCTTAAATAATAAATAATAAAAATAAAAGTCAGTGCAGAGGTAAACTGTATGTGTAGGAATTTTCCTTTGGTTTCAACAAGCGAACAAATGGAAAGAGTAAGAAGTTGAAATTAACGTCTTTATTAAACAAAATATAAAGTTTTGAATATAGAAATATGATGGAAAAATAAAATGCTACTTTTAAACATGAAACTAATATAGCAAATCAATGAATGGGGGAGTCATTTATTCAACCAGTTTGTTCAAAGTGGCTGATTCATTCTGTAATGAAACAACAGTTTCACAACTCTTCTGTTGTGGATTTATTTGGAATGCTTTTTAGTAAAATAGAGCACAAACAGTTTAAAAATTATGTCCAAAATGTAAATCACTTAAAATTAACTTATTGTTTATTGAACATATGTACAGTATAAAATCAAAATCCTGTTTGCAGTTGTGCTATATTTGTTAAAACAGCTCAGTGATATTGCTTAATAATATCATATGTTATAATATGAAAAAAAACAAGTACTTTTTTATCTTTATCTTCTTATCTTGAATTTATTGAGCATTTCTAAAAACTTTTGCTGACATGTATGACACAATCCCCCAACAGATGAACGTATATATGGTATGTTTTATGTGACGTTGGTTTTGTACATGTCACTGCAGTTCTGACTTGAAATTTCTGTTGAGTGGAGCTATAACTCGTTTTAAAATAATGTACCATCTGCACTTAACCTGCCTGATAGTATGAAAAGCTTGTTTTTTGATCTTTCACCTATTAGCTCTTTCATCGTAAGTCATGATTTCCATGAGATTCACACCCAAGGATTCCTAAGTCCAATTCCGTGCCAGCTGAGCTACCGAGTAAGCTTGTTGTGTCCGGAAGGCAAAAAAACATATGGAGCTGTATGAACTGTGTACGAAAACGATTACAAGTGCTCGCTGTTTTACCGCCTCTAGTGTTAATTTCTGTTGGAAACTGTAGTGATATGTACTTATAGGTACATATTTCGCATCTCGCGAAAACTTCCCACAGGTACGTTTTTCGTCATGAGACCAGGCTAGTGGTTGAAATGGGTACTGTAGTCCAAATGTAAAATATTGAAATGCAGTGTTTCTCCCACCCCCTTTTCCTCAGACTCAGCATGGGTTGCCAGATTGAGAACATGTTAGAGAATGTTCACATTTGACAATGGAAGATGTGTTGTAAGTTGATGACTTGATTTATCCACATTTGGTCATAGGGTTTTTTAAGTTGGGTAGAATCTGTGATCTCTGACCCAGCTTGTTTGCTGGCTTCCATGGCTGCAAAACACTGCTTTGTTTGCCAGCTGGCAGCCCTGCAGGGGTTAAATTGGGACTTGTTATGTGGGGGGCGGGGGGTGCTCTGTGGTTTCAGGCTTTTGAGGGGTGCACATGCATATGCAAAGCCTACAAAATCTTATATCGATTGACAAACTGTAAAATATAACAAGTTGAGAGAACCCTCTATAATGAACACTAAAATGCTGATCAAAATCATTCTACATGCTGGCAGTATGCAAAGCTACATCTGTCTGCAGGATTTTTAAAATCAAATTTAAGACTTTTTTTTAAGACCTAGATTAATTTAAATGTGACCTATTATGCCCCTATTAACAAGATGTAAAATAAGTCTCCAGATGTCATCAGAGTGTGTATGTGAAATTTTTTATAGCTTGTTAAAATTGCCACTTTTAGTGTATGAGACAAAATGCGCCATTTTTGTGTTTGCCCCTTAAAATGCAAATGAGCTGGTGCTCCCGGCCCCCTTTTCAGAAGAGGACGGAGCTTCAAGAGCTCATGCTCCACCATACGGACAATCTCACGCACTGAAAATGTCAGAAACTCTTAGTAGTGGTGTTCGAACGGAGATCAGTTTAAAAGTCAGTTATCTGATTGTACTGTGCATAATAAATGCGTGTTTAACTACACAGAAGTGCACAAAGTGCAATAAAAATAATGACATAGCTGGTCTCATGGTGCCATCACGTGCTATCACAAACTTTATAAGTCCCACTTGTGACTATGTGCTTGACAAATTCAAGCAGTCAACTTCACATTGCTTTCATATGCAATTTTTAGCTACCACATTCCTATTTACGATCATTCTGGCAGCAATAGTAGCTTTAGCGACATTAGCTTTACAGTGTGTCAAGAAAGTCTTTCAGAATGGCAGTTTGGGAAACGAACGCGTGACTTACTTTGTCTGGAGCTGACGTTCACGCACAAAGCATTCGTATTTATCCCTAAACAGATAGGGGACTCATCGGCTTAGATGGAGCGATGGAGTTTATCTTAAGAAATTTCTTAACTTATTTGTTAAGAAGATGTTTGTGAATCCAGCCCAAGGTTTTCACAAAAACAAAAAAATATATCTAAAATGATAAACCTAACATTTCAGCTTTTAAACCATTTTTTAAGAAAAAGGACAAGTCAGAAGTATAAATTATTATATTAATTTAAAACAGGGTTATATGGGTGGATGAGGGGAAACAGCAGACAGTCTTATTGAAAATCCAGTTTGATTCTCTGCCAGCAGAAGGCGCTTTTGGAACGTTGGAAATATAGCGGTTTCCCCAGTAACGGCTGTAAACGAAGGCACATATGAACGCTACTTTATCAGATCAAATTGAAATGCAATCAAAACTTTTCTGAAGACACTCGATTCCCTTCAGAGATATATAAAAACACCTGTGTCCGCATCATTGCTTGAATTAGTAAGAATGAGTAAAGTGTTTAATATTATAGCCTATGATGTTGAAAATGAATAAGGTAAGTCCTCTGATGAGTTACTAGGGTAAGTCTATGTGCCAGGGCTCAGCGCCGGACAGCCCCGGTCCAATTGAACCCCTGGCAACCCGGGGTGTTAAAATGCTATTGGGTAAAATGGTAGTAAGCAAAATCACACAGAGTAAAACAAAAACAGACATTCCGACATGGATCACACATAGAATAACTGGCTGTATCATTGTTTCTTGGAGAAACAAGTATGTGAACTTAGTGTGTTTTGTAAATATCTGCAAACATAGTATAGTGTTTTTATGCTTTAGTACAAAAAAAAAAAAAAACCTTCCTGCACCTTTAAATGACCCGGCACAACAGTAACAAATGAAATCAAATTAGAAATAAGTTACTGATTGCATTTGAATCAGGAAGTTTTATATCAAATCACAGTAATGATGTTAACAAATAAATCAGACAATGCACCAGCAATTAGTGACGTCCCCACAGTTGAGGAATCCAGAGTCCTCTTATTCTGAGACAAAGTACAAATGCGGTCGATACCAAGACCTTCAAAAATTTTCTCGAGACCAAGACCGGGTAAATGATGTCAGATTTGTCATTTTTGGATGAACAAACCCTTAAAAAACCATGAGAACTTTCATTTGCTGTTCTCCAGATGAAGAAGGGCTGACAGCACGCATGAAAGGACGTTTGACCAGCATGCACAGCGGACACTATCTCTCTAATGGCAGAATAATGAGGGACGCTCGGCCATTACGCCGTGATAACATCTCGCCGCGGCAGAGATAGCGGCAGACGCTGCCTAACCAGGGGGCATTATGATTTATAAAAAGTGTGGAGGCCTGACAGTTATGGAAGGAGCTCTTCCTTAAAGAAGGCACGAGGCGGAGATGGAAATTGAACAGTATCAGTATGACCGATAACAAACGACAGGACCACTGACTGCACATTAATTATCCACAGACGCTATGGTAATGGGGGCCATTTGCTATGCAAAGCATGGCTTGTCCGGAGCCACAATCAATATCCAGCACTTTCTAATATGTATTCCGCTCGGCTTGGCTCGGCTGCACTCTCTCCTCGTTTGTTTTCTCTCTTTTTGAAATGGCTGCAGAATAGTCAGAGGATTCAGGCTTTATTAGACGGCTAGAATCATAAAGAAATCATAAAGAAATCATACGCAAAGGTGAATCTCACAGCACCAGTAAAGACTAATGATTAACTACTAAATTTGACATACATTAAGTGCACAATAAATACAATAAAGTGCATTTCTTTTCACGTGTATTATTTTTATTCTGTTGATTTTTGTGATATATGAGCCAGACATCCTCATATTTAATAGAATAATACATTTGTGAGTAAAATGCACTTTATTGTATTGAATGTGCACTTAGGTTGTTTTTTTTTAAATACTGCTGAACTGCACTTGTGTATAAAACAATATTAATAAAATAAATGGCCCGCTTAAAGACAGACACTTTTATGACTTTGTTTTTTAACACACTTAAGTACATTCTTTAATAGTGCAATTTGTATTAAAGTGCTCCTATTATGCCTTTTCAAATATGACCTTTCATGCAGTGTGTCATGTAGCTGTATGTGAACATAAACTATCTGCAAAGTTGTGACGTTGACAGTGCATGATAAATAAAGTTATTGTCTATCAAAAAAAAGAGTCAGCTCACAATCGCCTGAAGCAGTCCTCAGGAATTCGAATCGTATTCTGTTACGGTATACATCACGAAGTAACATATTTGCATAATGTCTGACCACAATCTACATCGCAAACAACTTGCCCGCTCACAAACACAGTAAAATTTCCATGTGGTTTACGTCATGTCAAGAAGATGCTGTATCCTACGCTGTGAGAGTAAATTTGTTTTATGTTCACTTCCAAAAGATGAATCTACAAAGATTGTATTTTCTAGCGATCGTTCAAAATACATAGTTGTATGTTATGTGGTGTAACAACCCTGCACATGTCTCGCTAACCGACTAACTCACGCTTTTGTAGTTCTGTTGTTCAGCTGTGAACCCACAGTAGTCTAAAAATTTGTGATTGATGCAGCTTGACTGTCTGTCTGTCTCATTAGTTGGAGTAATGATAAAGGATGGCACACAAAGTGGCTTTCACACCGAATGCGGAAAGCGCACGCCGCGCTCAGTTCAAATGAGTTGAACTTTTGCCGCTAAAATGAGAAGGTAAAATGAAATCTGTTTTTGGAGAAAACTAAAGTGTTTTTTGACCATGCATACATGTAAACCTGTTTTAGGAGACTAATAAAATGGCATAATAGGAGCACTTTAATGCACTTAAAAGTGAAACTTTTAATTTGACATTTTACATAATCATGTTTTAATAATACTTTGAAATACTCTTATTTTCCTTGTGAAGTTCGCCCAAAGTCTTGAATAGATTTTGCTTGACAAGACTCTCAAGGCTTCAGTTCTCTCGGTTGGTTGTGCATCTTTTTCTTCCACATTTTTTCCTTCCACTCAACTTTCTGTTAACATGCTTGGATACAGCACTCTGTGAACAGCCAACTTGTTTGGCAGTGAATGTTTGTGAAGGGTGTCAATGATTGTCTTCTGGACAAGTGTCAGATCAGCAGTCTTCCTCATGATTGTGTAGCCTACTGAACCAAATTGAGAGACCATTTTGAAGGCTCAGGAAACCTTTGCAGGTGTTTTGAGTTGATTAGCTGATTGGCATGTCACCACATTCTAATTTGTTGAGATTGTGAATTGGTGGGGTTTTTTTTAAATGTGAGCCAAAATCATCACAATTAAAAGAACCAAAAGCTTAAACTACTTCAGTCTGTGTGCATTAAATTTATTTAATACACGAGTTTCACAATTTGAGTTGAATTACTGAAATAAATAAAGTTTTCTACAACATTTTTCAATTTATTGAGATGCACCTGTATAAAGAAAACTATTACGAGTGCAGTCTGAGTTCATCTCATGTGAGTTTACATTATTTAGACGGCTCTTTATAAAAACACAGTTTATTTCTTAATGTGCAGAACTTCTTTTAAAATGGTTACCAAACCACGGAAAACATCTTAAAATTATATATTTTTTCCTTATTTATTTATTTACTTATTTTTATCAACTGGGTGAAAATGTAAATGAAAGAACAAGGAAGACTACAATTAGTTTTCTGTTTTTTTTTTTTTTTTTTTTTCTTTATTTGATTTTGAGCTAAAATGTGAACTAGACATTTCATGACATTCACCCAGATTTATACGTGTTTGTTACCGGTTGCAAAACTTTAGTAGTTGTTGTTTTAAGCACATATTCCAAAAATTTGAGTAGCACTGCAATCTATTTTCGATCGCACCAAAACTGAGCTCACATCTCTCATGCTATTCCTGTCTGTTTTGAGCTTACTTTGATACAGGAGGCAACATGATGCCTGTTACCAGGTTACTCCATCCTTAAAATTTTAATCAGTGGTAACTGTAGCATACTCACTCACTCACTCACTTGCTGTCCTGTGCTCTCTCTGTTTGAAACATAGCCAATAGCTCTGGATAGCTATCTAAAAGAGATGCCCTCTGCAGTGAATACCCAGATCCTGGTCCAGGATAGTCACTGCCTGTGCAAACTACACTAACACTAACAAGGACAAAAGGTCACAACTACACTACTGTTCAAACCGCAATAAAATAAATAAAAATGCATTTATATATTGTAAGCTGTTATTGATTGCTGTGATCAAAGCTGAATTTTCACCATTATTATTTCAGTCTTCAGTGTCACGTGATCCTTTAGAAAGCATTCTAATATGCTAATTTGCTGCTCAAAAACACTTTTGATTATTATTAATGTTGAAAACAGTTGCACTGCTTCATATTTTTATTAGCAGCAGTTTATATTCATAAAGTATTCATCACAGATTAGGTAAGATTCACTGATCAGTAATTTCTAGGTTTATGGAATCAGACGTTTGAAAACAGAGTTTTGTTTGAAGCATATGGTAGCTAAGAAACACATCTCTGCTTGGTTGCTTTGCCTATTTGTCAGCATTATTTTCTTTTCTAAGCAATGAGGAGCAGATTTTATCAGATCACTTGCATATTTATTTATAAACAAATGAATCAGTAATTATTCTTATGTGTGTGTGTTTGTGTGTGTATTCAGATTCTTCACGGTCGGGGAAAAAAGAGAGCCGGTGTCCAACGCCTGGCTGTGACGGCACAGGTCATGTGACGGGTTTGTACCCGCACCATCGCAGCCTGTCTGGATGCCCTCATAAAGACAGAGTCCCGCCAGAAAGTAAGCACAAACTTCTAAACGTAAATGCCACATGTGCGTGCATTTGTCCTTTAAAGCTTTGCCATTTTTCATGCTGCATAAGTCATAATCATTGGTTGACTGTGTGTCTGTATGTGTTGTCTGTGGGACCCAGTCTTCAGTTCATTCTGCATGCCATCCTCCTCAACAACAACAACAGCAAAAAAAAATCAGCTCATTCCTGTGCAATACCTTTTTAGCTCTGTTTTGATTTTTGGTACTCTAAGAAAGTGTTAAGAAAGACTTTTTTTCTTTTTCTTTTTTACCACATTCCAATAGCCAGTGAAATGTAAAATACTACTTCAAAATTTAAAACACTTAAAAATACCACTTTTTACACAATGTACAATACTTTGCATTAATTTAAAAATTAAACAATTTGTCCAACAGATGAACATGACTATTCAAATATTATAATATGCCTTTTTGTCTTGAATAGCATTTATGGCTAAATTTACAGTAGGTAAAGCATATTTTGGTATCCCTGGAACATAATTCAGGTCTATATGTGTTAAGATGGTAAATTATGTGGGCATGAAAGTGTACTGCATAGTGGGAATGACCCATCTACCCTTCAGCTCACAAGAAAACTTCTCGCAGTGGAGGAGCAGCCATCGCAATATCACAGACATGCATGAATGCGTTTATTGTTTCTGTTGATAATTACAACGCTATCTTAATGGAGGCCAGTTTAATAAGCTGGTTAGATTTCTCATTTTGTTTTAGATGCTCAATTAAATCCAGTTGAATAAACTGTAATAATTATAATCTGATGAAAGAGTTACAGACAGGAAGAACAAGTGAGATTTCCTCTCATTCACCTTGAGCAAACCTCTTTTATGTGATTCATTAAAATGCATACAAAAATTGTGTGTGTTTTATTCACAAATTAACCAGATGGCAATCAAACTAACTGATGGCTTTGACTACAGACTGGAATTAGTTAACAAAAAGATTTGCTTTTAAAGTGTCCAGATGGCAAGACAGTTTGTAACTGGCACTGAGGTGGCATAGCAAGGGCGTTTTTAGATGGCCGTGACTTTAGTGTGGACGGTGACATATGACACACACTTAATGAATGATTGGTGTGTTGTGCTGAGTCACTTTGTGGCTGTTCTTTCTTTATAATCCAGTTAGTACCTTCAAGATGAATTAAAAAACATGTTTTATTGCCTGTTGGCATAGCATCTTATTAGGGCTCCATTTTAGAGTAATAGCTAACATTCTGAATGCTTTCCCTTCAATATCCACTCTAACTTATGCTTTAAAAAGCAAATATACATTCATGGCCAAAAATATCAACACCCTTGCAAATCAGAAAATGTAACACTTCTCTCAGAAAAGTTTTCCAATTGCAAATGTTTTGGTATTCACATGCTTATTGTTTCTGTTTGCACTGCAACAACACACACACACACAAAAAAGAGAAGAAAATTCAAACTTGATAAAATTTCACACAGAACTCAAAAATGGACTGGACAAAATTGTTTGCACCTTGTCAAAATTGTAAGAAATAATTGCTTTTCAAGCATGTGATGCTCCTGTAATTTGTATTTAGACACCTGTGGCAAGTAACAGGTGTGGGCAATATAGTAATCACACTTGCAACCAGTTAAAATAGAGAGAAAACCTGACTCAAGCTTTGTGTTGTGTGTCACACTGAGCATGGAGAAAAGAAAGAAGTGTATAGAGTTGTCTGTGGATTTGAGAGAAAACATTGTGGAAAAACATGAACAATCTCAAGGCTACAAGTCCATCTCCAGAGATCTTAATGTTCCTGTGTCCACTGTGCACAATATCATCAAGAGGTTTATAGCTCATGGCACTGTAGCTAACCTCCCTGGATGTGGACGGAAGAGCAAATTAATGAAAAATTACAGTGAAGGATTGTTCGAATGGTGGATAAAGAACCCCAATTAACTTCCAAACAAATTCAAGCTGATCTGCAGACACAGGGTACAACATCTGTCGCCATCTGAATGAAAAGGGAAGCAATGGTAGAAGACCCAGGAGGACACCACTGCTGACACAAAGGCATAAAAAAGCAAGACTGGAGTTTGCCAAAACTTATGTGACAAAACCACAATCCTTCTGGGACAACGTACTGTGGACAGATGAGACAAAAGTAGAGCTTTTTGGTAAAGGACAAGGCATTTATTCAAAGAAATGAACACAGTCCCTACAGTCAAACATGGTGGAGGTTCAAAGATGTTTTGGGGTTGCTTTGCTGCTTCTGGCACTGAATGCCTTGACTGTGTGAACAATATCATGAAATCTGATGATTACTAAAGAATTTTGGGGCGCAACGTAGTGGCCAGTGTCAGAAAGCTGCGTCTCCACCAGATATCATGGGTCTTCCAGCAGGACAATGACCCAAAACACTTCTAAAAACAATCAGAAATGGTTACAAACAAAGCGCTGGAGAGTTCAGATCTGAATCCCGTAGAACACCTGTGGAGAGATCTCAAAACAGCAGTCGGGAAATAAAGGCTTCTTTCAAATCTGAATAAACTGGAGCAGTTTGCAAAAGAAGAGTGGTCCAAAATTCCAATAGAGAGGTGTAAAAAACTCATTCATGGTTACAGGAAGCAATTGATTTCAGTTATTTTTTCCAAAGGGTCTGCTACCAAATATTAAGTCAAGGACGCCAGTAATTTTGTCTAGTGCATTTTTCTGGGTTCCATGTGGAATTGTATTAGATTTGACTTTTCTTCTCAGTTTTTTTGTGTTGTTCCAATGCAAACAAAAAAAAATAAAATAAAATAACATGTGAGTACCAAAACATTTGCAACTTCTGAGAGAAGGGTTGCATTTTCTGACAGAATTGCAAAGGTGCCGATATTTTTGGTCATGACTGTATATTAAAAAAAAGTCAGTGAGAAGTGATTTGTTAAGTTTACTTAATTCAATTGTGCAAACTTGTTGCATTAATTCAATTAAATAATCTTAACTCAGTAGTATTAAGTGTAATTTAATTTGTAGTTACTAGTATATAAAAATTATACCTTACTTATTTTGAGTCATGTTTACTAAAGCCATTTAAGTTTTGTTAACTTAATTTAATCTGTGATGCGAGGAACACTGAGTAACTATACCTAGTTAAAAAACACTACACTAAAACACAGCTCTCCATTTATTACATTTCAAAACATTTATTTTTCAAAATGCAAAATGGAAACAAATGTAAATCGGCATTATAATTTTAATAGTTAATTAACAATACTAACCAATGCTTCATGAATCAGGGAAAAAAAATTTTACGAGTTGTACATTTGAGAAGAATATTCCGAGCAATACAGATTGTGTCAAAGCAGCTTTACAATATTAAATAGGAAAACAGTGTGTCAATAATGCAAAAGGACAACAGCAAACACTCAATTGTCAGTTAAAGGCAGTTTATCATTGAATTCAGTGATGTTATCATCCAGCTCAGTTCAGTTCAGTTCAGTTCAGATAGTATCTGTGCAATCAAGTCGATAATATGGCTGGAAATAAAGTGTCCCTAACTAAGCAAGCCAGAGGCGACAGCGGCAAGTAATCAAAACTCCATCAGTGACAGAAATGCAGAAAAAAACCTTGGGAGAAACCATGCTCAGTCGGGGGGCCAGTTCTCCTCTGGCAACACAAACCAGCAGTTTAATTCCAGGCTGCAGCAAAGTCCGATTGTGCAGAGGACTCATCAGGTTCCCATGGTCTTGTGCCGACGGCCATCTAGGTGACGAGGTCCTTACTGGGGATCTGTCTCTACCTTTAGTTGACGTGGTCTCCGCTGACATTCAGGGCTGTAGAGGTCATCTCTAGGTGCTGATCCACCGTCTGGACTGGATACAGACTGGATCTGGGTGGCTGCAGTGAACATCTGATCTGGATACAGACTGAATCTGGGTAGCTATGGTGACCTTGGAATACAAACAAAACAGACTAATATTAAATACAATTCTTCTTTTGATGTAGCAAGTGTGTTAGTGTGTTATGTGTAAGCCAGGTTATAGAGATTTAATCTTTATTGATTTGAACTATTGAACTAGAATTGCCTCTGGAATAATGTTAGGTAGAAAACAACAAAAAGAATGCATACTCAATATACTTTAGCTTACATAGTTACAAAAACATTTGCTCATACTGTCTAACTCCTTTGACATGTATTGCAATGTCAACTTGTGTCAACAAGTAAACAAAACAGCTGAATCAAGAAAAAACATGAAAATAAACAAGACAGACCTTTCCTCTCGCTGTTGTGCCCAAGCAGGACACAAATGCCACGGAGAACCACAGTGTGTTGAAGAGTAACCTCATTTTCCTGAAAAGAGGGAAGAGTATATAAAATGAGATTCCATGTTATTCTGTATGTGTAAAGAATGTCTGTTCATTATTTTTTTTTTTTTTTTGCTRACAATCCCTTTAATTTAATGGGATAATCCACTTAAAAATGAAAATTATCTTATCATGTATCACCCTCATGCTAACTTTGATGTATATTTCTTTCTTTCTTCAGATAAATACAAACAAAGATTTTTTAAGAAATCTCAGTGAGTCCATATTTGATGTTTATTTTTTTAAACATCAAATATGGACTCACTGAGATTTCTTAAAAAATCTTTGTTTGTATTTATCTGAAGAAAGAAAGA
This sequence comes from Labeo calbasu, assembly GCA_019740295.1. Taxonomy (NCBI): domain Eukaryota; kingdom Metazoa; phylum Chordata; class Actinopteri; order Cypriniformes; family Cyprinidae; genus Labeo; species Labeo calbasu. Next base: position 11,229 of record JAHKKF010535623.1, on the reverse strand, counting down.
TGTATTCACATTAGCCCAGTGGATGAATAAATGTCTACTGATTCTTTACAATGTTTCTCTCATTAATTGCTTGTATAATAGTAGACCCAGAACCACTGATTTTTGGTTAAACAGTGGAAGATGCTAGTATTTAAATGGTTTTTAAGTTTTAAGCATTAACTTTGAGGGTCCCATCCTCTTGCATCATATAAAAACCCACCTACAGAGTCAGAAATCTGACAAGCGCTGACTCTAGTGGTTTGAAAGGGGTCCCAACCAGACCCTTTGAGCACTAAGGCTAAGTCCCATAAAGGGACTGTCGCTCTGGTGAGCGGCCTAACCCGCCGAGCTCCACCAATGAAGCAGGTGACTAGAGAGTGCTTTCCCACAGAAACCCCATAAATCGGAGTGTGGCAGGCCGAACTGGCGGCCACATAGACTCTGAAAGTACCAGAACATAACTGAGGACAGTTTTTCTTGCAGAAACTCCAGCACTGAAACAACCTGGCAGTGAACGGGGTCTGCATGGTGTGTCATACACCAACTTCCGAAAAGCACCATCTGAGGGGATAACTTCTAGTGGAAGGAGTCCTAGCAATCAGAATAGTCTGTAGTACATCTGCTGAAAACCCAGCATCTCATGTGGTCCCCCTCAGGGGCCAGAGATGAATGTTCCAGAGCTCAGACCGAGGATGAAATACTATCCCCTGTGCCTAAGATAAGAGAAGGAGGAATATTAAAACTGACAACAGAACACTGGTTGGCCAGCGAGGTGCTATTAATAAGCAGCACGACCATCTCATGTGGTCCCATTCAGGGGCCATATATGAAGTTTCCAGAGCTCAGGCCAGGGATGAAATAGTGTCCCCTGTGCCTGAGATAGGAAAACTCTCCTGACCCGAATCACCCGCAATGAGCCGTCGAGGAGGGATATTAAATCTGAGAACCACAGTCTGGTCTGCCAATGAGGTTGTTGACAACCATGGGCCGGACTCCTGGGGGCAGAGCGATTAGGAATCAGAGAAAAGTAGAGTGGACATTGTGCTGTTTCTGTGAAGCAAAGAGGTCCATCTCTGCTTCATAAATTCTTCCTGTGTGTCACAGCTTATCTGGACAGCGAGTCTGCTCCCACATTCACATGCCCCAGAATATAAATCGCCTTAATGGACAGGGACTCGTCCTGCGTTCAAAGCAGAACCTGCTGTGCTAGCCTGTTCCGACGGCATTGATGCAGTCTGCCCTGGTGATTTTGTAAGGGACAACCACAATATTGCCACAATATATCCCCCGCCCCAGCACTAGGACAAGGTTGCCCCTGCAGGAGGATGTATTTCAGGGCCCGAAATACAGCCATCATTCCAAGACAATTGATATGCCAATCGAGAAGATGATGCAAATGTTTGGCATCCTGAAACATTACAGAAAACAACTGAACATGTAACATTTTACATGGATTGTATAATGATCCCCTATTTGGTCGTTATGACCATAATTAGGTCTAGCTTTCTCTTGACTGTTGAGTGCTACGAGCTGTCCCCAGTCTCATGGGGGGTAGCATGACTCGCCACACTCTCTCTTGCGCTTCTTTCCTCAGAGGAGCTGGGACTGGGTGGCCGACAACCCCAGACACTTAAGCTCGGTGGGGAAGAAACTTGTTGAAAGCCTCCTTGTGCCTAGAGCTTTAAGAAGGTCAGACTGATATGCTTGCAGAACCGCCATGGTGTGCAGGGCAGCACCGACTTGCAGTGTGAAAACGCTTTCTCTCCAAGTGTAGATGTTGCTTTACGTGGCTTGGTAGGGAGCATTGGCCTTTTTGAGAAATGATGCATCTCTAAGGGAGAGAGAGCCCGCTAGCGTCTCTTCCACCTGGGCCATCATCATGTAGCCCTTGAATCCACGATAGTCGAAGAAACGGTTGACATCGAAGGCACAACGACAAGGGGTGAATATGGTTTATTCCAATGAACAAGATCATGGAAATCACCAAAGAAGAGGAGAGACCGTAGCTTTGGTCCCTCGTGAAACACGCAGAGGAACTGAACCGCGGTGCTCACTCTTGCCGCTATAGAACGCGAGAGAGCCATAGGCGCGGGAAGTGGGGGTGCCGTGATTTTTTCTGTGGGCAACTGTTTAACTGTTGGGAATAAAAAAAAAATGTATATTATTATATACTGTATATTTATACTGAAATATTTTGGGATTTGATCATGAAAAGAGAAGTTTGAGTTTTGAGTTATTCAAATCAAATCAATCAATCAAATATGTGTGAGGGACGTAAAAAATAAAAAAAATTCGCCCAGATAAGATGACAATGGGCATAGAGCGCCCTCAGATGACCGTTAATTTTACATCAGAATGAATTTTTAAATACTTTAAAAATGAAACAAAACTGCCAGTAGGTGGCAACAGGTCACTGATTTAATTACTGAATCATTCACCTGATTTGTTCGAATGGCTGATTCTTTCAGAAATAAAGCAAGTGACTCTCTTTAAGAATGGGAAATTGAATCATTGACTCACCCACTTAAAAACGCATGTTAATTCATAAACTAAACAATGCTGTGTTTAAATGGAGATGCGCAGCGGCTCGGTTGTGACTTGTTTCAGACTATTTTTAATGACAAAAAGGAGCAAAATCAGGCAATAATGTCGTAGTCAGACAGTGAAAGTCACTTAATATTAACTTCCTGTTTATTTAACTGTTGTATTAAATCAATATCTCATTTACAAACTCCCTTAAAAATCATTAAAAGCTGTCACTTATCTAAGTTCATCGTGATCTCACAACATTCCATTATAATCAACGAAGCTCTCTGCACTGCACAATGAATCTCTTACACTTTGTTTATGAAAGGATTCTTGCGATATGTCTGTGATACATTACTCAACGTTGCAAAATCACGTGGAAACCTTAAAAGCGCCCATCACAAACACAAATATGCTGATAGATCGGGTCACTCGCACATGGTGCTCCTAAATATTTTTTCATAGTTGCATGCAGTAGTTTTCGCACTGTAGAAACTGTAGAAACGGTCGTACTGTAAAGCCCCGACGTATATGTATGGGCTTGTTAAGTGATGTCATAATGCGTCCAACAAACGCACCAACAAACGCTGTTTCCGGGTCCAAACCCCAACTCATTTCACTTGAGGATATGATCTCAGCAGCCGTTTATGAGCACTGTTTATTCATAGTAAACATTTAAGCTAAGTGTTTTCAAATTTACAGTGTACACTACAGTCTCCGTGTTCACAGCGTCCCAAACACATAATTTTTGTATTTATTTATATTTATATTTATATTGTATGGCCACCTGGGATTCCGGTATGAAGTTAAAGGGTAGGATTATAATTTTTTGGTAGTATTATATCAAATTGTGAGTGTACTGTTTGTTGTTTTCTCATGTCATCTGATTTGGACCCGAAAGTCACGAAAGAGGTGACACTTGACGTCAGACTTAACAAGCGAATAAACACTCACCATTTTTATCAGCCGAGGTCTTCCGCCAAGCAAGATGCCGTTGATCAGAAAATTCTCAGTCCAAACATTGATGACGTCAGTGGTCATGTGACTTTCACATCGCTCAAACAAATCATATAACCTTAACTAAGGACATTTGACTAACTAGTACTTTTAGCACAAATTGTAAGCTTTCATAGATCTACATCAGTAAGGTAAACAAACAATTGCACTTTAAGTAAAGTCAACAAAAATAATTAAAGTTAGCACATTTGTTAGTTTTTACAGTGCAGTACTAGGCTGGTTTTGGCAGATTTTTTCTGCAGGGATGTGCAGTAACAATATTTCTGGTATTACTTATGACTATATATGTCATGTAAGTGATATTAGTGATATAATGGTAATATACTGCTCTACTTGAACTATTAAAATTGCCTTCTAGTGGTTTTGAAAGCACTGACACAAATGAGTATAATTAACAATACCAGCTGAACACAAAGAACCAATCATATCAGTAACTACGACAACAAAGGAGAAATGGAAACATCAAACAAAGGAAACACAGGAAACTAAAGAATACAAAATAAAAGTTCTTGAAGACAGTATATATTTGTCTTTTAGGATATTAATATAATGGAAATCATTAAGTCAAGTGTGATCTTCAGTTCTCATCAAGATTGGGCAGATGATCAGTTTGATTCTTGGATTTTTGATATTCCAAAACTGCGCTAATAAACTTGACCATGAAGATGCCAGACGGGATGTAAAGCTATGCCTTGGCAATATTTTTATCAACTGACCCTCCCTCCTTAGTTATTGTTGCTATGTCCGACAAACAATGCTGCTCTCACACTACACATCATGTTCTCATGCCTTGAAAAATACATTGCGGAGAAAAGGGAAAACTGACAACATGCCGACAGACAAGAGAGAGCAGGTTACTTCTGGTATGAAACAAGGTCTCAGCTTTAAAATGTTGTGATTTTCTTAAGAAATTCAAACAATAAACACCATTTTGTGGCTCTTTAATGTGTCGTGACAGATCAGTGTATTGCCTTGTTAGATCAATGACACATGAACCAATCGTCTTTTCTTCTTTACTTAAAGAATGAAAACATGAACATGAATGAATGAAAGACGTCAATACACACACTTCCGGTTTCACGAACAAGGTTTAAACCTAGTCCCAGACTAAAATGTAAGTCTTAGATGTTTCAGCTGAAAGAAATTTGCACTGATTGATTTTAAAAATATGTCCGAGCCGTTGTTTTGTCTCAAGATGCACACCAGTAATGTTTTTTTCTATAAGGCATGTTTATAAAAAAATTACATCCTAATTGAACTAGTCCACCGAAGTTAATCTACTCTCCTGTCTGACTTGTTTGATGGATAGAATGGTGAATTCTGCGTTATGATTGGTCAGATCGCCTGTCAATCAAGTTGTTTGTAAAGGGTCAATTGAAATGCATCTTTGTAAGTGACCTTGGGACCATGAGTCCTTTAATGAAAAAAAAGTAACTACATATTTTTGAATTTGTGAATTGTGAAATGCGAATTCACTTGAAACCACATAACCCATGTTAAACCAGCAGAATTCACTTACGTTGTCCCAACTAGTGAAACAAAGAATTTTTTTAATTGAACAAATTGATTGTTGAAATGTTAAAAGTTTGTGAGTTCCCAGCAATTTATGCGGTTACTGTTATTGGAGTACTGTTTTTTCTGTTGGCTGAAATTTGTTTAAACTCGCTAATTATTTGTTGTGTTGTGGTGTTACCAGCTCATCTTTGGTCGCCACTGAGATTTGTGTTTCAAGTGTTGAAGACTGTGTACAACCCTGATCTTTATGCTTTGTAAGATGATTGCTGAACAAGAAACCTGTAGTTGACACACTGAAATGATTGGTTTTATTTACATTAAGTAAATAAATCAGTTAAAATGAATAGGGATAGGGATAGTTCACCCAAAAGTGGAAATTCTGTTATCATCTGCTCACTCTCAACTTGTATGAGTTTGTTTCTTCTGTTGAGCAAAGTTGATGGTAGCCATTGACTTTCATAGTAGGGAAAAAAATATGTATATATATATTTCAGTCAGTGGCTGCTGACAAATGTTTGCAATGTTCTTCAGCATATTTGTGTGTGTGTGTGTGTGTGTGTGTGTTTAGAGGAAGAAACAAACTCATACAGGTTTGGAACAACTTAAGGGTAAGTGTGATGATAGAATTTAAATTTTTGGGTGAACTTTCCCAAGATGAATAGTTGAGAGAATCTAAAAAATCTGAAAGCATCAAGTTGCATTGATTTTTTTTTTTTTTTTTTTTTTAAAGTAAAGCCATTCACCTTTTCTTCAGACAAATTGAGTATAAATTTTAAATTAAGCTTTACATACATTCAGCCACAAAGACATGTGTCTCAGTCTATGAAGGTAGCGGATGCTGCCTGCTGCTCGGTAATGAACATGTCAGAGTATGTTGAATATGAGGGTGAAGGATTAAGGAGCTGATAATGATGAAGATGGGCACCGGAAGAGCGTTAGTCTGCTCACCCCGGTCCATGATCTCTGTCCCCCACTCCAGCGTCCTAATGAACAGTAATCTAATTGCTGTCGGCGGGGAGTTTAGACGGTCACGGATAGAGGAGACAAAGGCATGTACAGATGAATAATAGAGCTTGGGATCAGTGAGAGGCAGTGTTTGGGTGGTGATTTCATTGATTGCTAACGTGTGTCTACTGCAAATGAAAGACAAATGCAGAGCTGAAACAATCAAGAGCGGCAACACCTCACAGCCAATGACTGAATGCATGAGCTAACGTTAGCTGACAGCTTCAGCTAGTGATGAGAATGCAATCAGGGTTTGAGCTCTCTGTGAAACCGTCTTTCTGCATCACTCACAAGCCATCGCACTCAGATTTTACTTACAACACCTTCAGGCTAGCAGCAGGAAATCTAATTAAACCAAACAGAATAGAATAGAATAGAATAGAATAGAATAGAATAGAATAGAATAGAATAGAATAGAATAGAATTAAATAGAATAGAATAGAATAGTGTCTGAAGAGCCACTTCCAGATTCTTTAACTTTTAAGGTATGGATTTGTTAGGCATTATTGTTAAGCATTATAGAATATTATAATATTTAAGTTATTATAAAGCCATATCCAGATTTTACTTCAAGTTAATTTCAGTTCAAGTACATTTTTGAAGCGCTTTTTATGCAGTAAATATATAAAAATCAGTATTTTAGTATATTTATATGTGTACTATTTCAGTAATTCCTGTGACTTTGACTTAATTGTTACTTTGTAGGTAAAAAAAAAACAAAAAAAAACCTTTACTTTTAATAGTACTTTAAGTGTAACTGTGGTAACCTTTGTGAACACAACTACAAGTAAATGTACTGTGTATGTACAGTGTTTGTTTGCTAGTTGTATTCTGTACTTGTAGCCCACTTTTATGTTTATAGAAACACACTTTGAAGATACTTTCAGTAAATTACTTGTTTTTGAAACTTTTGAAGTTTTGAGTTTTATTATTTCCTGTATATTGTTTTTGCACTTTAAGAATACTACCGGGTTTCTATTTAGGTATTATTTTAGTCCTTGAAATATACCTTTAACTGTATGGCTAGAATAGAATAGAATAGAATAGAATAGAATAGAATAGAATAGTCATGTTATTTGTAGCATGACTGGCGCTGCATGGTGCATGTGCATGCCACTGTTCTTCCATTAGCAGTTCCTTGCATGCCGCTGTTTGATGTCTCTGGTTCTGAGCGTGCTGGTGATAATGACTAGTGTTTCACACTAATGCAGATGACTAACTGTGGGCCTCTAACTCCTAATCTTCCACCCTATTTCTCTCGCCTGCTGTCAAGTTCTTGCAATGTATGAAAATGTTCTTAAGTGCCCTACGCCTGGCTGCACGGGCCGGGGTCACGTCAACAGCAACAGGAACTCTCACAGGAGGTGAGTTCCTCTCTGTCTGGATGAGAGAACCAGTTCTGTGTTCATTCTCGGCATGTTTGTTCTACGAATCTGTCTTTATTTACTGTGTTTAAAATCACACTGCTCCCTACTTCAATTCATGGAAAGATGGCAAAATTTAAATATATTGAACATATACTTAATAAAAACAGCAAACTATATGCCAAAATTTTCTGTAAAATAAGTAAAGTAGCCAATTTTCTTTAAATAAAGGATTGCAGAAATGAGTACACCCTAGATTTAATTCAGCAAATGTATAATGTAAATGTAAAAGTTATATTTTTGGACATTTTTGTGCCGTTAATGGACAGGACAGTAGATAGATGACAGGAAAGTCCTGAGCAGAGAGAGGGGAAAGGGATCAGCAAAGGACCACGAGACGGAATCCAAACTCAGGTCACTGCAAGCACAGCTGTGCTATATGTCGGCGCACTAACCACAAGGCTATTGGCACTGACACTTCTGCTATATTTTAACACTTAAAACTATAATTTGGTATTCCTCTTGTACCACTGTCCTCTTTTATGCTAAGAAATAAGTCACCTGGAAGTTTTCTCCCAAGTGATTTCATTGTTGACACTCTGAGTATGATTCAGTAGCCTATAAAACACCTTTAACTGTCAGGAAATTACTTGTCTTTAAAAGTTTTGGTTCAGTATGTTTACCTGTTGATCAAAAATAACCTTAAACCTACACTTTTGTTTTCTTTTTTTAGTTTTATTTAGTAACTTTCAGGAGGGTGTACTCATTTTTGAAACACAACATTTTATTACTTTTACAACAAAAACTTTTTTTGCTAAATAATTTTGACATTCTTCTTTGGTAATTGAGAATGCTGAAAGAACCCTAATATGTCTTGCAAGTAAAGAGTAATTGCTCAGTTTGTTACGTTTTAGAGGGGGTGTACTCATTTATGCTGTGCACTGTATATATTCTAAAAAACTTTACTACTATTTGAATGTGCAGAGGCTATAAGTAAGCCATTGGTAGGCTGACTTTCTAAAGTGTGTAAATACTGTAATTTATTTGAACCCTAACCTTAAAGGATTAGTTCACTTCCAGAACAAAAATTTACAGATAATTTACTCACCCCCTTGTCATCCAAGATGTTCATGTCTGTCTTTCTTCAGTCGTAAAAAAATCATGTTTCTTGAGGAAAACATTTCAGGATTCTTCTCCATATAGTGGACTTCAGTGGTTCCCACGAGTTTGAACTTCCAAAATGCAGTTTAAATGCGGCTTCAAACGATTCCAAATGCAGTTGTAAATAATCACAGACGAGGAAGAAGGGTCTTATCTAGTGAAACGATCGGTTATTTTCTTTTTAAAAATGTACGATTTATATACTTTTTAACCTGAAATGCTTGTCTAGCAATGCGCATGCAAACTCTGTGCACTCCGGTTAAATACATTTTGGGTAGGTCGAAAAACATCTCTGCAGAAGTACCGACCCAGTGTTTACAAAGTGAATGTGCAAACAAGGTCAAACGAAAAAGGTAAAACAGTGAATTTTGAAATTTGAGGAGAAAATGAGATGGGAGTTTTTCGACATACCCTAGCTGTGCACAGAGTACACATGTGCATCGCAGAGCTAGATAAGGGTTTCACAAGACCCTTCTTCCTCGGCTGGGATCGTTTAGAGCCCTTTGAAGCTGCATTTTAACTGCATTTTGGAAGTTCAAACTCACGGGCACCATAGAGGTTCACTATATGGAGAGAAATCCCTAAAGGTTTTCCTCAAAAAACATAATTTCTTTACGACTGAAGACAGAAAAATATGAAAATCTTGGCTGACAGGGGATGAGTAAATTATCTGTAAATTTTTGTTCTGGAAGTGGACTAATCCTTTAACTTTAGACTCAACTAAAGGTGTGACCAGTGCTGGATATTACATGATGGAAATTGTAGTTAGTAATGTAATTTATAAGATGACCTAAGTTACACAGTTGATACCGACTGATACCCACATAAAAAACACATAAATACAATAAAATAAATAAATCATAATGTGATAATAAAAACAATAAAAAAAATACTTATTAAAAATGTTGAGTGTGTGCCTGCTGTTGTAAAGAGAAATGTTTCAAAGCAGCTTTACAGTGTTAAACAAGAAAGTAACAAATTCTGCTATAAAGCTGCTATAGCAAGACAATTAGTGTAAAGTACCAAGTTCATTCATTCACAGATTGGGGAAAAAAAAAAAAAACTATTTTTTTTTTTTTGCAGCTTCCTTTGGTGTTGCTAGTGACTGACAGTGACAAACAATGTAGAGAACTACAAATGCACATTAATTCAAGCAGCTTTTAAAACACCACATTCTTCTGTGGAAGGCTTTGCATGTGGCTTATACAGGGCTGATGAAATGGTTCATGCAGATATTTGGAGAGGGTGCTGCAGTAATGCTCTCAGCAGCTGCTGTAGGGATCGTCAGCCATTAGCACCTCACTGACACCTCACCAGGGGAGACGGCCTGCTCCAGACGGACGCCACAGCCCCCTGAACCACACACACACACACACACCTCACTTGTACTTGCAAGAGTGAAATTATGTTTCCTACAGCCCAGTAGAAAACTGGCAGCTTGCTTCATGCTTTGAACGCACACACACACACACACACACACCATCAGCTACCACAGCCTTTCATATCTCTGTGCTCTGAGTTTATAGCACTACCTAGAGGAACCTTGTATTGCTCTCAGGTTACTTTTTTGTACACTGCAAAACAACAGCAAATAAATCTTACTTAGTATTTTGGCCTTGTTTACCAGTACATACTTACAGGTAATTATGCAAAATGACAGAATATAAGTCTTTATTATATTAAAAATGTATTGCATTTGAGTCTTTGGTTCAAAAAAATAAACACACAGTATCTAATAATGACTTTTAAAACTTTTTTCAAGAGGCAAATCTGAGAAGCAGAAGATTTCTGCAAAAGTCTTAATTCTTTCTTTGTAATCTTTATAGATTATTTAATTTATAATCCACTGTTTTGTCTGAGAAACAACAAGACATTCCAGAGATCTCACTCTTGTGATTTTCTTTATTTTCTTTTTTTTACTGACCATCAGTTAATTCCGACTTCATACTGCATAAAGCAGATTACAAGAGATGGTATATGAGTAATGAGATGTACAGAAATGAAGACGGTGGAATCTGCATTTTTATCCTTCACTGATTTGTCTTTTTAAACACATGTTGCTGACATTTCTTTCTGTTCATCCAGCCTGTCGGGCTGTCCAATAGCGGCTGCAGAGAAACTGGCCAAAGCCCACGAGAAACATCAGTCATGTGACGGAGGCAAATCCAACCAGGCTTCAGACCGTGTGCTCAGGTATCTGGTCCTCATTGCTTTACATTCACGCTCCAGGTCAAGCTGTGAATTCTGTTCTTAGCTAGAAGCTGTATTTTAAAAGTAGCCAACAATTTGTGTTGGATTTTCTGTGCAAAGTTCATGAAATGGATAGTATGTGTTCATTCATATGATACACCATGAACTGCTGGTTACGTCTGTTCCAGGCCCATGTGCTTCGTGAAACAGTTGGAGATTCCACAGTACGGCTATAAAAACAACGTGCCCACTTCAACCCCACGATCCAACCTGGCCAAAGAGTTAGAGAAATACTCCAAAACCAGCTTTGACTACAACAGCTACGACAACACCAACGTCTACAGCAAACGGCACACTGCTGCACCCAAAGTCCACAGTCGGGACACACTGCCCAAAAGTGATGACGGTAAGACCTCAACATTCACACATCTGCTCTGTGATATCAATATATCTCGCAATTCTCATTTTTTTT
>JAHKKF010535622.1:0-25353 GCA_019740295.1 Labeo calbasu | reverse complement strand
AGGTTTCACAAAATAAAACAGAGCAAATAAAGTGTAATAAAATATTAATAAAAACATTATTCCTCGCCAAACAATGTAGTTCCTCAAAATAAATAAATAAATAAATAAATGAATAAAAAATGCTGAATGTACTGCGTTAGATTAGCCAGAAAACGTGATCACCATTAATTTATTTATTTATTTTTGGCTGAATAGAAGAATTCATTTAAAAAAAAAAAAAAAAAAATTCACTGGGCTTATTGCTTTTATAAAACGGTTATTTCATATACATAGTAGAGTTTCACAAAATAAAACAGAGAAAATAAAGTTTAATTATATTAATAAAAATATTATTCTTCCACCAAACAATGTAGTTCCTCAGGAAAAAAAAATAATAAATTGCTACATGTACTGCGTTAGATTAACCAGAAAATGTGATTCTGCTTGGTCAATCACCATTTATTTATTTATTTATTTATTTATTTTTGGCTAAGTAGAATAATTCATTTAAAAAACAAACAAACAAAAAAAAAAAATCACGGAGCTTATTGCTTTAATAAAATGGTTATTTCATAGGTTTCACAAAATAAAACAGAGCAAATAAAGTGTAATAAAATAGTAATAAAAACATTATTCCTCGCCAAACAATGTAGTTCCTCAAAATAAATAAATAAATAAATATGCTGCATGTACTGTGTTAGATTAACCAGAAAACTTGATTCTGCTTGTTCAATCACAATTTATTTATTTATTTATTTGTTTATTTGTTTATTTTTGGCTAAGTAGAAGAATTCATTTAAAAACATTCTATTTAATTTAATTTTGTCTGAGTAGCATGTAATCAGTATGTAATAAATATGTAATAGCTAAGTACTCCTCAGATGGCAAAAAACAATCATATCATCTGATAGTTATCTATTTTAGATAAAATAATGCCTCTCTTAAATTATCTTTAGAAACACAGTAAACTACTTATAAAACGTTTTATAAAACCCTTTCGATCCAGTGGCTCATGAAAGTGCTTGAGACGTTATGTTCAAATCCTATTTCTGAGAAACAAAGAAATATTTTATTGTAAGTTTTTAGTGTTTTGTAAGTTATTTTGATATATATTTTTTAAGATAGTTTTAATATTTACTGTATATATTTAGTCATTTCTTGAGCATCACTTAACGTAATTGCAAAAACACTTGTTAAACAGGTTTCTTGATCATCCCACCATATGTTGTCAGATGTGTATCGTGTAATAAGCATGTAATAAATGTGTAATACTGCTTGGATTGCAAAAAAGATCATGTCATCTCATAGTTATGCATTTTAAAACATATTTCCCATCTTAAATAGTTTTATTGTCACTATAAATGCATGTAAATATATTTTATGTGTGTATAATGCACTATTATATAATAATCATTAACTTTCTGTTAGCATCTTGCAACTACTATAGCTGAAATTAAAGAGTTTCATAATTGATTAAGTTTGCAACAGTGTTATTGATCTGAATTAAAACACTGAACTACATGTCTTCAGTAGAGCTGCTTTACACTTACAAAGTGAATTTTGCGACATTAACGCTGTTTCCTGTTTATTAATGTGACGCTCTGAAACGATCTGTATTGCATCAGTCGCAATATAAATGAACGTGACACTGTAGTCGAGCCGCTTGTAGCTTCACAAACCATTTGAGAGCAGCAGGTTGTCCTCGCACTGTCCTCGCCGCTGACCGGGCCTGCAAACGCAAGCCACGACTTGCCCCGTTTCCCCAGAAGATGTCAGAGCTCAGCGTCAGTAATCTGGATGACTATAATTAGTAGCGCATTCCATTTCCTGCGCGCCCCTCCCTCACATTTCCACATTCAATTGAATACTTCTGATTCCGCAATATCCAGCTGGTGTCCTTCAACAATCCCCTCCGTCTAAATCTGACCTCTGGCGATCCGTCTTACGGACAGGCCCTCCGTCACCCGTTTCTTTTCTCCTCTGAGGAGGAGTCGCCTTTGTGCCGCATGTGCAGGAATTCCCCGGTAACCCGAGCTCAGAGTAATTGGGAAAGTGGATCCTTTTCTTTTGTTCCTGTTTTCAATTAGCACAGCTGGGTGGAGAGAGTCCCAGAGCCATGCTGGGCTGCTGTCACCCTGCGGACGGGGCGGTTTTCAATGGGGAGGATGTCACTGACTCAGCCCAGATGCAACCGCAGTTACCGTCCGCCCTGTTTTATCATGAGTGTTAGAATGAAGTGACCTTTGAGATACCTTTCGGAGGTTGTGGAAAAGAGAAACTCGCTCTTGGGTCCTGTGGAGATTTTCGATTCTGGGTTGAAACATTGGAACTGTAAAGAAAAGTCTGATTCAACTTAAAAATAAATAAATAAATAAATAAATAATTAAATTAAATAAATTTAAAAAAAAACTTAAATAATTAAATTAAATAAATAAAAATAAATAAATAAAATAAAATAAACATTGTGTAAATAAATAAATGAAATGGCTCATTCTACAAAAAATGTCCACGTTTGTTATGGGAAAATGTCTTAAAATGTGTTTCTTTTTCTAACATTTAAACTTAGACCAGATTATTAGATGAACTTTTGACTTTATGAATATGCATAATTGCATAATTGTTTTTTTTTTTTGGTGCATTTATTTACCCATAAGGAAGGTGACACCAGTGACAATTTTCATGAAAAATGCATTTTACAAAATAGCTGCTGCAAGGTATTAAACCACATGTGTACTCACTAACTTAGATTAAACCATTTTTATTCTAGTTTTTTACAGTTATTTAACAATAAAGCAGGTCACACCAGTGACTTCAACTAAAAGCTGCATATGAAATCATGAGAAAATTAATAAAGAGCCAGTGGAGTTATCATGGGCCTTTCTTCAGATCTTCAGGAAATAGGAAGAAGGAAGTGATGTCATCAGTGTGATTTCATTTCAAAATATATGATTTTTGTTAAACGGTAACACCAGTGACACAACTCCAGGGGACCACTACTTATAATGTATTTTATAATGTTTAGTCAGCATTTTGATTTTTTTATGCCATTTATATCATATATTTGATAGTTATGAATACATTATTCTATTTTTAATGTTGGAAAAAACCTTAAAATAAAGCACTTTCCCTCTGTACGTGGCTGTGTGGACGAGCAGTTTTGTGGTGCTTGGAATTCGATATAATTATTAAAAAACAAGTATTTCCACACTGATGACTCAGTAAGGTGTAATTGTTCAAATAACATATATTTTTTTTTCATTTTATAATATAAAGAAATTGCAACCCCAATGTGTTTTCCAAGTGTAATATTTCTGTAAAGGCTAGGGACAGAAAAATGGACATTTCCATAGAATGAGCTAAATAAATAAAAATAAAAAAAATTAAATAAATAAATAAATAAACCTCAGTATTTTCCCAGCAATCTGGAAAAGAAAACATAATAATAAAATAAAATAAAATACAATAATAATAATAATAATAAATGTAATGTGGGAAAACATTAATGGGGGCTGAAGTAAATAAACTGTCTGCACTTTTGAAAACGTAATGACTTAATAAAAACTACATTAAAATCATTGGATATTCACAATGTAATTTTTATCACCAGTAAAATTACTATATTTTTATTAAATTTACTGTATTATATTAAGATATATTAATTACTGATCACATTACTAATATGTATTTCAGTAATATAACAATGCAATGTTAAATATAGCATTATTAAATCAACAATATATAAAGTGGGTTCAGTATGTTTTATATATATATATATATATATATATATATATAAAGCAAGGATGGACAGTATAAACACATTAAAAATGTTACAGTTCTGTTCTTTTCTCTACTTTCTATNACAATGCAATGTTAAATATAGCATTATTAAATCAACAATATATAAAGTGGGTTCAGTATGTTTTATATATATATATATATATATATATATATATATATATAAAGCAAGGATGGACAGTATAAACACATTAAAAATGTTACAGTTCTGTTCTTTTCTCTACTTTCTATCCTCAAATAAAAATATGAAAATGAAGAATATGAAAAAAATATGAAGCGGCACAACCATTTTCAACATTGATAATAATCAAAAATGTTTCTTGAGCTGCAAATCAGCACATTAAAATGATTTCTGAACAATCATGTGATACAAGACTGGAGTAATGATGCTTAAATTCAGTTTTGACTCAAATACGAACATATATTCAACTACGAAGCAGTTATTATTATATGTCACAATATTACAGTTTTTATTGTAATTGTTGATCAAATAAGCAGCCTTGGTTGCCATTAGAGACTGATTGTAGTAATCATAATAATATTGTTGACTTATACCAATAATATTTTTAACATGAGTCAGCACTCATCTATGAGGTGGGTACAAATCTTAAATCTAACACAGATTGTTTTCCTAAGTAAGTGTGTGTTGCTTGTGTGCCATTGTGTGTGTGTGTGTGTGTGTGCCAGCTCCGTCTGGAGTGTGTTGAAATCTCTATGGCTACAGACAGACTCACATTCCTGGAGTTTTCTTGCTGGACGCTGAACACGCTTGCGGGTGAAAGGTGCCTTCAGATGCGCCTGCTGTGCCACTGCCTGCTCTATAATTAGAACATCAGACGAGATGGATCTGGGTAGAGTTTGTTACCTTTTAAAACAGGAAATTAAGGTGGGATGTATCGAACAGCCCATCCCTGTCTTTTTAAAAAAAATAATTAATAGGCTATAATTACATTGCAGCCGTGATTTGCTAGTCTCTAGTAATTTGAAGGCGTTGTTGAGGGAGAAAACGTTCCCTCTTAGAGAGCATCTAAATGGGTAAAACCTGTTGTTTACCATGAGTCATCAATTTGCTCCATTTACTTGGAAAAAAAAGACTGCATATTTCAACTGTACTGTATATATGTGCTAAAAATGACCTTATTTTAGTTGTTGTTAGAGTGGCCTAGAATATAGATCAAACACACATTGTGCTGAAACCACAAGGGAAGAAATTGCATTTAAAATTGAATTTATTTATATAATGTGCTTTGCAGGCAACGCACATGCTCCATGCAACTATCGGGTGCCTCCATCTAAACCCCTTCACAGACATGTACCTCTTAAACCTCGGCTAATATTTTAAAACCTCCTGCATTTCCTGGAGTGAAGTCTGTCGGATCGGCCCTCCTGAGATTTTAAATGGCGAATGAGAGATTCGCTCACTGTTGTGAGTGTATTTGTTGCCCCAAATTGGCCGTATGACAAGCACTGGAGCTATACTGGAGTGTGTGTGTGTTATTTTCCACGGCCGGCACGCTAACAGGAAGAGCGGGAAGCTCAGCTCAGAGGTGTTGTGTCCATCTGGTTACTGTGAGTGTTGTTTCAGCCTGTGTGTCACCTCTAATCCTCCACCAAGCCATTGTTTCTTTGAGATGTGTGTGTGTGTTTCCTCTGCAAACAGCATGTGGCTCGTACCCAAACATGGCCGTGCGAGACCCGAGCGTCAGCCCCCCGTGCCTACTAATCTCTGCTGTATTTTTCCAGACTAGTGCAGAAACATTTCTAAAAAACTATAAACCCAATCTTTAAGCTCTAGACTGGGTACAAAAAAAAGTAATATTGGGGCCTCATCCGGGTTGTTAAAGGAGAAGTTCACTTCCAGAACAAAAATTCACAGATAATTTACTCACCCACTTGTCATCCAAGATGTTCGTGTCTTTCTTTCTTCAGTCGTAAAGAAATTATGTTTTTTGAGGAAAACATTTTAGGATTTCTCTCCATATAGTGGACGTTTATGGTGCCTGTGAGTTTGAACTTCCAAAATGCAGTTTAAATGCGGCTTCAGGGGTCTTTAAACTATCCCAATGAGAATAAGGGTCTTATCTAGCAAAAAAAAAATTAAATAAAAAAAATTGACAGTTTATATACTCTTTAACCTCAAATGCTCGTCTTGTCTAGCTCTGCGTGAACTCTGTGTAATCCGGGTCAGTACAGCTAGGGTATGTCAAAAAACTCCCTTCGCATTTTCTCCTCCAACTTTAAAATCGCCCTACATCGTTGTTTTACCTCTTTTGTAAAGGGCGCTTGATCTTCTTTGCACGTTCACTTTGTAAAAAAAAAAAAACCTGTAAAAATTTACGATACCGGAAAAAATACCGTAGCAATGTCATGAACTGATATAATGTTAATGTACCAACCTGTTGAAGTACTGAAATCTGTTTTGTATCTTTGTAATACACTGATAACCACCAAAAGCAGGCGGTGATGAAAAAGTCACGTGATGAACCAAAGCCCATCACAAACAGCTTTTAAATAGTAACATATATCGAAGGTGCACAGTGTCATTCACACAAACACTAAACACCATCATGGTAACACAAATGAAACTGAAAAATGCAATAAACATTCATTTAACGACATTTGATGTAACATACAACCCTAATGTACAAAACTGATAAGAAAAAACTAAGAAGAAAGAGTTATTTAAACAAAAAAAAAATGTAACACGCGGAATTCTGGAAATGTCAATGTACGATTATTCACTGTATTTTTAACCATTTAACAGATTTTTACTGTAGACTTGTTTTTACAGTTTTTTATCGTTAAATTTATGGTCATTTTTTACAGTCTGGGTTGGTACTTCTGTAGCGATGTAGGACGATTTTGAAGTTTGAGGAGAAATGAGATGGGAGTTTTTTGACATAACCTAACTGTACTGACCCGGAATACACAGAGTTCACGCAGAGCTAGACAAGATGATAAAAATATATAAATTGTCAAATTTTTTAAAAATAAGACCTTTTTTCCTTGGCTGGGATTGTTTAGAGCCCTCTGAAGCTGCTTTTAAACTCACCGGCAACATTGGAGTCCACTATATAGACATAATCTTGAAATGTTTTTTTCAAAAATTTAATTAAAGTAAATTATCTGTAAATTTTTGTTCTGGAAGCGAACTACTCCTTTAATATTGGAAATAGTAATTTTAATTATTAATTATATTAGTGTAATTGAATTGATTCTATTAATTATCTATGTAAATTTTGTGCTTTCAATAGAAAGAAATAAAAAACAATTAGAGAACAATAAGATTTTTGAGTTCATCTTTAGAAATGTAAAACTCTGTTTTACTATGCAGACGTGGGGTTCTCAACTTCAGCCAATGAATTTTAGTTTTTTTGCTCCAAACTGATACAAACTCACCTGCCATTTACTTTCTAGTTACCCTGAAGACTTTGATTACCTTGTTCAGGTGTGTTTGACTAGGGTTGGATCTAAACTCGGCAGGAAAGTGGACCTCGAGAGCCAGAACTGAGAATCTCAAAAATGTTCCTTTCCATACAACTTGTTTGGAAAACCTCATGATTATGAACTTACAACCATTAACCTCTGTGAGCTCATTAACATATGACCACCCACTTTTACACATTACAAGTAAACTGAGAATTGTCATTGTTAAGGACTCACCAAGTCAGAGGAACTTTGGAAATTAGTCTAAATAAAAGCACAACTTGTTTTGGTGAATGGAAACTGACCCTTTAAGCAAACAAAAATGCTATGCCTGTGCCACTATACCACTAGTACTGACCATTCTACAAAACGTGTAAAATGAGAGAAAGCAAAATTGTGCTATTGGCTAATTGTAGGTAAATTGTTGTTGGCTTTAACATTAGGCTGCTAAACAGCTGCCTTACTGCACATATTGTCTTTAGCAAGTGGGAAGATGGGCCTCAAATTTAAGGGGCCCAGCCCACAGGTGCAGGACAGCTGCCCCACCCAGAACCCGAAGACCCCCGAGGGCCCGTTCCTTCTTTCTCCCGTCAGACCTTCATAAATCTAAACCACTCATGCTGCTATAGCATCGTAACTCTGTTAATTAACCCCACTGTTGATGTATTTTAACGAAGATGGAGTCTCTTAAAACACAACTTTAGAAACCGATGGCCAGGATACGAGATTTTTGGAAATTTAACCAGTAAAAAGAAACAGTTTATTAAAGAGACAGAATAATAGTTTCTCAAAACAAGCCCCGGGAGGTCTGCTGTCAGGGCAGCACGTGGAGACAAGGCTTCCTGTTCTGCCACTGTGCGGGCCTGAGATCAGCAGGAAGCGGTTAATCTTCCCACCGGAGCGTGAATAGTTTGAGTGAGTCACTCTCTGATTGAGGCTTTTGTGTATTTTGTGACTCATTTGGTCACTATCTGATTTTCTGCTCGGACCAGTTTGTGTACAAACAAGCAGGTGAAGTTTAGCAGCATGTAATTTATTTTCAAATGTACAAAATTCTGCAAAGAATGTAATCTAACCAAGTTGATAAGTTTATGGGTCTGGATCTTCTTTAAACCCAGATTTTGATACTGATTGACTGCTTAGAATTAAGATACTTTTGATGCACACAATTTATGTACTATTTTAAGCAATTAAGCTTGTCGAAAATGGTTCAAGTTGGTCATGCAAATTTGCTGCATTAACCAATAGAAATCTGCTTAGTTTGCAAGTGACGTGTGTAAATGTCGCTTCATGCATCACAACACAACTGACAATGGAACATCAACCTTTTTTGCCACAAAATTTTGATATATTCTGTTAATATGACTGCATCTTAAAGTAGAAGTTCACTTCCAAAACAACAATTTAGAGATAATGTACTCAACCCCTTGTCATCCAAGATGTTAATGTCTTTCTGTCTTCAGTCATAAAGAAATTATGTTTTTTGAGGAAAACATTTCAGGATTTTTCTCCTTATAATCGACTGATATGGTGCCCCGAGTTTGAACTTCCAAAATGTAATCCCAAATGCAGTTGTAAACTATCCCAGCCGAGGAAAAAGGGTCTTATCTAGCGAAACAATTGGTTATTTTCATAAAAATGGTACAATTTATGTACTTTTTAATGTCAACCCCTCATCTCTTCATTTAAACTGCATTTTGGAAGTTCAAAATCGGGGCACCATATCAGTCCATTATATGGAGAAAAATGCTGAAATGTTTTTTTTTCAAAAAACACAATTTCTTTACGACTGAAGAAAGAAAGACATGAACATCTTGGATGACAAGGGGGTGAGTACATTATCTGTGAATTGTTGTTCTGGAAGTGAACTTCTCCTTTAAGAACGATAAATCCAAAATGTAAAAATGCCACTCCAATGTAAGTGGCAGTCAACAGAACGCAAGTGTGACCACCACTTTAGCTTTGCAAGTGACCGACTGTAAATAAATAAGTCTACTTGCAACCAAATTTCATAGCTTATGTTGTACAAGGCTTGCATCCTGCAGTCCTGCATATCTACTTTCCTGCAGAGTTCAATTCCAACTCAAGATGAACCTGCTCATCAAGGTTAAAAATGTCAGACGAGGTTGAAACTAATCTCAACCGGAAATCCTATCTCCAAGAGCAGGTTTGAGCACCCCTGGACTAGATGGTAAAGCCCACCTGATAATGAAAGCATGGCTAAACTGGTTTACTGACTAAGGGACACTGAGATTGTCATTAAGCAACCGCCAGTCTGGCGCTCGTGGCCTTGCATGAAAAAATGCAGAGAAGCCAGAATTTCACGTAGCTGCAGTTTTGAAGGGCTCGCTCGGGGTGGAGCAGTGCCGAGGAAAAGAGTGAACTGTTGAGGACACCACAGGCTGAAAACACCAGTACATCTGTTGCTTGATTCACGTACCGCAGTGATTGTTCATTCTGGACGTTTAGAGCTGTGTGGTTAGAACTGCAGGTCGAAGAGTTGCGCTGAGTCCAGCTGTGGCTTGAGTTGAATGATTTAAGCCAGAATCTTGCATCGCAAATCTTTTTTTGGTTGCAGCTCCCACTAATAAGTTTGCATTTGCTCGCAAAACATTGAAGGAACTTTCCATTTACTTGGAAAAGAACTCTGTTTTAGGGAAAAGTATGGAATAGTGAATGAGGGTGTAGGCGATTTCAGATTTTTCAAAGATTTGGTGGGTTCCTATGATTTTGTAGATTTTCAGATGATTTTATTTACACCCCATCGAGGGTTAGGTTTAGGGGTTGTTCTTCATGCTTAGTTTTTCCAAAAAAATGTACATTTTTGTCAGACAAACTCTTATGAAAATGGCAACCTGTTCAAATCTAGTCTTGTTTGTAATACTTTATGCAAGGTAGCATTTTTGAGCACAGATTTTTGGGACGAAAAACCTTTGCAAAACAAAAGCAAAAGCATTGATATAGTTGTTGCTTCCATGTCATTTCCGTAGTGCTTCCCCAACGCTGACGTCAATGTAGTTAGACATGGCCAAGAAATCTAAATGTGTCCTCTGACAGGGTTTTAAATGGGTTTTGGAGTAGAATGAAGGGTTGGTCCAACGTGCAAAATCGCCAAGAAAACGAGAAAAACAAGTTCTGATTTGCTTGACCTAAAGAAATACAGGTTTTCTTCAAAACAGTGTCAATACTTTTCTGTGTTTAATGTGAACATTTTGTTTTGTTCTTGTGCAGCCACATTGAGAAGATCACCACATGGCACGACCCCAGGAAGACCATGACGCCTTCGGTGACCCAGATGAGTCTGCACAATCAAGCCTCTAACAACGGCAACATACAGCAGCGCTCCATGGCCCTCTCTCAACCCAACCTCGGTGAGTGCGAAAGCCGTCCCTCCCAGCAGTGCACATTCCCCATTACTCATGAAAACACACATGCTCTCTTGAGTTGTTTTCAATCAGCTGGGAAGGAGCTGAAGGAGCTTTGCTACAGGTGCTTGCCCTGTGTAACCCCATTCACATAGACATTTAATGTTACACCTCTGGAAATGGAATTGAGATAAACGTCATGGAGCTGTCTTTTAGCATGCTGAAAAACAGTTCTTCTGCGTTTATAGTTGTGTGCTTAGGGTTCGAGATTTAAACAAACTCTTGAAGTATTAAACCTGAGTATGTTACTCATCATCACACATACTATTTGTGCTACAAACATGAATAACACCACAAATAATCATGAAACCTCACAGCAAAGTGCTAAAAACCACCCTTTACTCTTCTGTGGTGTACTATTTGAAGGTGAAAGCCATTTGTATTGGTGTCTGAAACCATAGTGGGCATAACTGAGTGCGTCATGGTAATGAGTGCTCAACCGATATACACTGGGTCACTTCAAATAAATTCCCCATCTCAACAGAAGATGCCGTTCACAGCACTTTCAGCGCACTCAATTTCTGAATTAAAAATTCCTAAATCAAGTTAAATATATTGGTAGAGAATAGCAATTGATTCTATAGGGGACAAATTCGAATGATCTCATATATTAGTTGAGAGTATTAAATGAGTATATAGTGCAAATCATGGCAAGTCATTTTACTCCAATTCCATGGCAATAATTAACTTTTTAACATTTTACTGAATTCGTATAAATCGTACAGGCTCATTTGTATGTTTTTGTATGTTTTTATGCACCACTAAAGGTTAGGTTTAGGCATGAACCTTCATGCAAATTTTTTTTCGGAAACGTATAGTTTTGCGTGAATCAAATTATACAAATTCATACTAAATTGCAAACTCGTAAAATAGATGTTTTTCAATGGTTCAGTGGTTAGCGAGTACCAACGCACTGTTAGGGTCACTTCGAAAAACTTTCTGCATCTCAACAAAAACACTCCGTTTCTGAATTCACAAATTTCAAATTCAAATATTAGTTGAGAATAGTAAATGAGCACAAGTCTCATGTCAATTCTTAACTTTTTTTACAAATTGCCGAATTTGTATCAATTCGTACAATCTCATTTGTAAGTTTTTGTACGTTTTGCTTTTATGCCCCACTGAAGGTTAGGTTTAGGCATGCTTCATGCTTAGTTTTTTTTTTTTTTTTTTCTAAAACTTTTGTTTTGTTTTGTATGAATCAAATCATACAAATTTGTACACAATCACAAACTCATAAAATAGACACGTTTTCACATTTACTCAATGGCTAGTGGCTAGAGAATACCAATGCACTGTGAGGGACGAATTTGTATCAGTTTGTAAGATCTCAGTTGTATATTTTTGTATGATCTGTTTACGCTCCACTGAGTGTTCAGTTTAGGGTTTTTTCTAAAATTACGTTTTTGTACAAATCAAATCATACAAGTTCATACAAAATCGCAAACTCATGAAATAGTTACATTCTCTTATGCACACTCAAGAGCTAGCTGCTAGAGAATAGCCATGCCATGTGAACGTCGCTTCAAATAAATTCCCGCATCTCAACAGAAGATGGCGTATACATCCCTTTCAGTGCACCCAGTTTCCAAATTCACAAATTCCGAATTCAATTAGACTATATTAGAATATTGTAGGGAATAGTAAATGTATAGGGGTTGATTCCGAAAGGCCACAGTCTCATGGCAATTATTAAATTTGTGAAATTTTACCGAATTAGTATAAATTTGTACAATCTCAATTGTATGTTTTTGTACAATCTGTTTACGCCCACTGCACTGTAAAAAAACACGATTTGTTGAGTCAGCTTAAAATAATATGTTACCCTGCTGCCTTAAAATTTTAAGTTCAGTCAACTAAAATAAGTTTATTCAACTTGAAATGTTAAGTTGTTCTAAGTAACAACTTAGATATTTGTGTTTGCTGAACTTAACAGATGGGTAAGTAACTCAGCTGCCTTAAAATTTTAAGTTGATTCAACTCAAATATCTAAGTTGTCACTTAGTATAATTTAACATTTCAAGCTGAATAAACTTTTTTTGAGTTGACTGAACTTAAAATTTTAAGGCAGCCAGGTTACACATTATTTTAAGTTGACTCGGAATTTTTGTTTTTTTTTTACATTGTGAGTGTTAGGTTTAAGGATGGGCCTTCATGCTTAGTGGTTTTCTTAAAAAATAGTTTTGAGCAATTTAAATCATACGACTGTATACAAGATTGTGTAAAATAGTTACGTTTTCTCATAAGATCAGGTTGCATTCAGAACGTAAGTATTTGAACCTAGTCTGTTTTTTTTTGGATAATTGTAGGCTAGGTAAGTGTTTTAGGCTAAGTAACATGAAACATTTCATTTCTGTATAACAGCAAATACAGCAGTCTGTCTGTTGATCAGAGGATCTGAGGTTTAGCTGTTTTTTTTCTGAGGGGGTCAAATGCTGATTTAATGAAGAAAGCCTCCCACCCGGCAGATCTGAAGTCTAGATTTGTTGACTGTCATATGCGAGGCGTTCTGTAGCATGTTTGCGTGTTGTTTGCTCTGCCTCGTGACACGGGCCGCGGCTCTGACTCTGTCAGTACCGTAAATGATTTCCAAATGTGCTTTCTTTGTTTGGCTTTTTTTCTTCCCAAATCCTGATTTGTGATGAAATGGAAAAAAAGGTGTGCCTCTGCTTTGTTGGCAGCCGAGAAACAGATTCCTGCGAAGGGGGGGATGGAGGGATCAGAACAAGACGAAAGCGTTTGGAGGGAGAAAGATTCCTTCCAGCACTGCATACAGTAGACGCCAACTATCTCTGCGTATAGAGTTACACAGTGTGAAGTTTAACATGTTGTCTCCAATCACAGGATATTTAAAAAAGATATTTAAGATATTCTTCTAACTTTTACCTTCCAAAAGAACATGTCCGTTTGTCATAAAAAATATTAAAAATTGCACATCATGAGCGTAAGTAGGAAGCACTGGTGATAACGTCTCACTGCGTTTGTGTGGTTGTGACTAAAGCTGCTCAGCCTGAAATAATCGTGTGTTTAAGCCAACCTGCTACACTTGTTCAAACGGCTGCTTTTTCACCCTGATCTTCTGTAAACTCAACCACACATTTCTCTGGTGCACGATCTTCCGGTGACTCAACCGTTCAGGGTTTTTTGACATGGCTGTGTCATCCATTTTGGCTCCCCGAGAACTAGTACAAGTTCAATAGGCGCATAATTGAAAGCCGTGACTCAGATCCTGCACCCACAATCCCACAATTCCTTGTTCTTTCTCTGTCCCTGGATGGTGGGTTTTTTTTTCAGCATCTAGGAATTTGAGAGGCAACCGATTTCCTGTATTCTTAGTTTAGACCAGCTTGAGCCTTCACCTGTTGTGTGTTCGCGGGAATTTACGGTGGGGCCCCCCTCTAAATTTAGGGATTATGGGTAATTGACACTCTAATGCAGGGCCGTGTTTTTAGAACAATACAGTTTTGTTGAATGCTTTCCATAGCTTTTTTCGCCCTCGCTTACAACAACAATTGCCATATTGCATCACACTCAAGAGTTTTACAGGCAGCTGCGACTGCTTTTTTTAGCTCTTAAGACATTGAGCCCAGTATGAATGTGTCATCTGGCCAATGATGTGATGCTCATTTTTTATTGCATTTAAACATACAAAATGCAATTCATTCATACAATGATTTTAATATACATTTTCACAGGTTATTCACTATAGTTTGGAAAATAGTAATAAAATATGACAAGAACTCAAGAGTTAAACTGTGTCAGAACAAATTTATCTTGATAATGTCAGATCTTTTTGATAGTCAAGTATTTAAACAATACAGATTGTGTCAAAGCAGCTTTAAAGTATTAAATTAAATATCAGATAATTTTACTTTTTTATGACAAGGCAAGGTTAGTTAAAGGTTGTAAAATGTGTCTTGTGGTGCAACTCCGCAATAACTTAATAATTACGTAAATAATTTATTTATTATTTAATATGATTTAATTAAAAAAATGTTGCCCTGAAAAATATTAAAAGATTTTATTATAATAATTAATAAGATGTGAACACTCATATGCATTCAGTGCATTAAAAAAAATATGAATATATATTTATTTTTACTTGATGGTTGCACCACATGACATTGCGAAAGCTTTAAAGTATTAAATAGGAAAATAGTGTGTCAATAATGTGAAAGGACAACAGTAAACAGTCAGTTTACAGTTAAAGGCAGTTAATCCTTAAATTTAGTGATGTCATCATCCAGCTCAGTTCAGTTCATATAGTATATGACATCGCTGGAAATTAAAGGTATGTAACAAAACATGGTCAAAGTGTCACTTCAAACTTTTGGTCCCAAATTGTTATCAGTTTTACTGGTTGTCCACTGTATAAAGAAATTTTGGGTAAAATAGATCACAGTTTACTTTATTTTGCTATCCTCACTTACATAAATCAACTATAGTGTCATGCATCCACTAGTAAAAAATATCAAAATTATATTTGGTGTCTGAATAATTTTGGTTTGACTATATGTCTTATATGATGATGATGCTTTCGATTCCTGAATAAGAAACATCCAAAACTAACAAAAAATATTAAATTATGTCATAGAGTGGTCTCTTGTAATATCAGATCATTTTACTTTTTTATGACAAGGCAATGTTAGTTAAGATTGTGAAATGTGTCTTGTGGTGCAACTCTGTAATAACTTAATGACTACATCAATAATTTATTTATTATTTAATATGATTTAATTTTAAAAAAATGTTGCCCTGAAAAATATTAAAAGATTTGATTATAATAATTAATAAGATGTGCACACTCATATGCATTCAGTGCATAAAAAATATGAATATATATTTATTTTTACTTGATGGTTGCACCACATGACATTACGAAAAGAGTTATTAAACTTAACCTTCTTGTAAATTGTATAAATATTTTTACAACTATATGAAACCACTATGAATGTAAACTGGATTTTATTCATTTAGATTTGATCGAATTTATATTATATTATGTAATATTGAATACTGCTTTGTGTTTTTGGTTACATCAAATGAAAAGGAAAGTGTCATTTTAGTAATTATATTTTGATAAAGATAAATCGCACTCAAACCACTAAACTGTCAGAACAAATGTGCATAAATTGCACCTTTAGGGGTATGACAGCTTGTTACTGGGCCAGCAACCTTAAATAGACAACTTTGTACCTTATTTCATAGACATGTATAGATGCCCCATTTGACCGCTCCAACACATAGATGTCATTCACCATACTATTGGTTCACAGACCAATGGCAGCGCAGGATAACGAATATTCAGTGATTACTATGGTGAATGATGTCAAGTTGACCATTACAATATGGCGGACGGCTTACGTATAGCAGCCCATAGAAACAGTCACTAATGAGGCATCTACGTATATATATATATCTATGCCTTATTTACCTCTAAAAAGTGCATTTTAGTAATATATACCCTTAGGATACTACTATGTACTGCCTTTGTGACCCTAAAGGTGCAAGTTTTGCACATATAAACATACCAAAAAGTAGCGCAGTAAATGAAGCACACTTCTCTGGTCATCACTCTGGGTGTGGGTCAGGCTACTGGCTGATCTCTAGCTGTTGTACTGTTGCCGAACAGGACAGTTGCCCGAGGGTTGGGAGCAGGCCGTCACCCCTCAGGGAGAAACGTACTTCATTGACCACAAAACCCAAAGCACCTCATGGCTGGACCCGCGGGTGGGTAAGTACCCCCTTCTAGATTTCCTGGAGTCCAATCAGCCCAGTAGCTTGATTTTATGATGTAATTTTTCCACCTCCCACTCCAATCCCACAGCCTCATTCCTGATCATTTGACCCGTTTCCCACACTTCCACTAATCTGAACACGTGATGTGATGATGAAATGGCATGAGGGTTGCTCTAGTGCTGTGACTAGCATGTGCTGCTTTGTTGACGTCTACACTGAAGGTGAAATGATCCAGAGATGATCTGCAACACATGCTAATATGTGTTATTTGTGATTGTCTGTTGGCTTGATCAGCGATCATTTCACTTATAAAAACTTAACAATCCTTGACGGACATTAACACTAATGAAAATTCGGTCATCATTTACTCAACCTCATGTGCTCATTCTTCTCCAAAACATTTTTTGTTCTTACATTCAACAATTTTTACATTCGTACAGTGGAAGTCAATGGGGTCCAAAATAACACTGGACCGCACTGACTTTTACTCATCAAAAGTCATACAGATTTGAATTGACATGTGGGTTAGTAAATGTTGACCGAATTTTCATTTTCCAAAGATACTAAAGACAGTCATATTTTTCCAAGTGACTAACAACAGATAGTCTGATCCAATTATGTCTATTTGATTTTTTTTCGTGAAATCTGTAAAATCATGACTGAAGCATGTAAAATATATACGCAATATATACACAAATATAGTACTTTTTAATACAGTACATGAATGCTAATGCTACTCCTAATTTGTGTAGGGTACAATGGGGCTAAAGGCACACCCTAAGAAAAAATGTGCTTTTCACTGCCTAAAGTATATAATTGCAGAAAAATATATATGTTTGTATTGAACATTTATTTGTGTGAAAATAAATCATACAACTCATTTATTTTGTTTAAAAATCGTAAAAATGTATATATATATATTAAGTAAATTCTTGTTCAAAACAATCACTTTAACAAAGTTTGTACTATTTTCTGCTTATTTTGATAAATAAAAGAACTAATTTTTGTTCAGTAAATATACTGTCATTAAAACATGCATTGAAGGAGATCCAATAGTAATTTAATATAGATTTACAGTAGTAACAACACATGATATTTTATTATATGTTATGATTAATATCATGTTTTTAAATATGATGGTTTCGGTGATTATCTCTAAGATGAACACCCAACATAATAAATGATATTTACCATCTGAATCTAACAATGCCATGTCAACAAATGGAAATGTCAACCATCTATTAATTATCATGTTAATTATTGTGCCTTTTACCCCAAATACCATACTTTTACATATTCTTTCGTTATTTAAAAACTGCCGTTTTAATGACTTTTAACAAAACTGGAGGTCATTAAGAAGACATTTGTCTCAAGATATATTCAAGAATTTTAGCGATTCTCTTTTGCTACTTAAATCTAAAAACATCAAATATTAGATTAAGTAAGTTCAGAATCGACTTTGCGCTGCTGCCCATGATCATGTCAAGGATCAGTCAAATTTGCACGCGTATGTTGAAAAGCGGATGCCATCTAGTGGTTCAGAGGAAAATAATATATCAAAGGCGCCTTTTACCCCGTTGTACCCTACTATCTATCCTGTGTCGTGTGATAGAACAAGACTGGTGCATCCCATAATTGTGCACTGAAAAACTACTTTAAGTGGATTTTTGATATGCTGTAACTTTAGCTTGTGAAATTGCCCCAAGTTGGGGATCACAGGCTTTGAGTTCCAATGTATTTTGTTTATAAATGTGGACATAGTTGCTGTCATGATATCAATTTTCACTAAACAAAAATCATGGCCAAAATAAATTACAATTACAAAACAGACATTTGTCTTTTTTCTGTTTTATAATGAGTGCAATAAGCATTGTTGAAGAGTCAACCAGGATTATTTACAATATTATCATTAAATGTAGTATTATATGTCACAGTTATCTGGAGTACTGACATACAACACCCCTAGTGGACAGAAAGCTCAGACACATGATAAATAGTCCGTGTCGTTTGCTGTCTTTATGAGAAGGTATTTAGATCTTCACCATAAAAAGCACAAATAAATGTAAGTGGAGCAAGATATGAGGTCTGCTAGCCAAGGCTTTGATTATGAGCTGTTGTTGGGACAGGATGTCCTCTAATGTCTCACAGATTTCTGGGACTGGACATTTTCCTTTCCTTTTTTCCTGTCATTTTTGCTGACCCTGCTGGACAGCTGATGCCGTTTCTGGGAAATCAATGAAACAAGAAGCTCTTTGTTGGTGTGGCTTTAGCAACTCAATCGACTCTGTCCGATCTCTCTCTCTCTCCTTCACGAACCTTGTCCGCTGCGCATGTGTTTTCTATCATGGCGGGTGTTGTGACACTCAGATGTCAGGGGGGCCAAAGGCTGGAAGCCAGAGTGTGTCGACCGCCTCTAGAGCTCCGGCTGAAGCTGTTCACATCTGGACCAGCAGCACACACTGGAATAGATCGTAACCGAGAGTCAGTGCTGCTTCCCACCTGTTGGACTGTGTTGGACCCAGACATTGAACGCCATGAACTTTGACCTCTAAGTGAATGGAATTTAAAAGCGAACCACACAGAACCTGTCAAAAACAATGAAGTTCTTAGCAATGCATATTACTAATCAACAACTACATTTTGATATATTTACGGTAGGAGATTTACAAAATATCTTCACGGAACATGATCTTTACTTACTATCCTGATGATTTTAGGCGTAAAAGAAAAATCTATAATTTTGACCCATGCAATGTGTTGGCTGTTGCTACAAATATGCTACTCCACTGGTTCTGTGGTCCAGGGTCACATATGGTGAATAGAAATGCATCAAGAAAGCATGTTTTGGTAGAGTGGACAGAAAAGTCTGACTGAGCAATTGATGACAGTTTTCAAGTTTAAATTGTAATGGAAAATCATACCACAATGCACAATATCTTATTGGTAGTAAAAATAGTTGATGACTTCAGTGACAGAAGTGAGATCTGAACTAGCAAATGTCTCCTCTTCATCTTACCATATAAGGCCGTCTTTGCTTCACCTCAACTGCTCGGTTGCCAAATCCTCCACCTCATCCATAAAACCGATCCTTTGAAGATCTTTTTGATGTGAATAGATGTTTGAAAATCATATAAAGAAAGCCAACCGTGATAATCCCAGGCTCCTGCATAGTTGTGATTTGGAAAGTTTAGTTGCTGTTTTTTTTTTTATGATGCAGATTTGTTCCCTTTACAGTGATAATACGTGAGTTGGTGGTATCTCTTGACATTTTGACCTGGTTTATCATTTACCACTCTTCGATAGTTAACGTGTTGTCTTCCTGTTCACTAGACAGTTGACAGCCTGAAAACGTCTGTAGCAAGTCTGAAGAATCACTGCATTTAGTCTAACAAGGAAATTGGTTAAGTGCCAGTTTGAAACCGTTCTCTTGTGCATTATGTAACCCTCTCCAACAGAAATCCATTTATAGTAGAACTGTGATACACAGAGGGTGATGGGCTTCAACTTTTTTCCACACAGTAAGTTTGATTGAGTCTGTTGCACATTTGAGAAGTTGTGGGTCGTGTGCAGATATGTTTAAGACATACTTAAGGGTTAGGGATTTGAACAAACTACAAGTATGGTACTTCAAATCCAGGAGAAGTGTCCTCTTGCTTATTCTGTTACTTATTTACCCTGACTTATAATTTATGCCTAACAGACTATAAAACAAGCTTTTTTTTGCATTGCATTGCATTGCATTGCATGAAAACCTAAGCCGTATCTAGGCCAGAACATTATAGAGACACTTTTATCTAAAGCAACTTACTTTGCATTAATTGTAAATCTCAAGAAAAATGATGGGTTCTTGTTTATGTATCTCTAGTATGTACCTACATTTAAAAAATGTACTTAGTGTGTAAATGATGGCTTGTAACACTCACAGTTGCACTTTGTTTTACAGTATGTGCACTTACAGTAATGTAAAGTAACAATTTATGGATTAAGCCCAAAGTATACTTTGGTTTTTATTAGTATTGTCAATCGATTAAAAAATTAACTGATTAATCGCAGTTTTCAGAATTAATTGAACCCTTCAAAGTTTCAAAAGGGAACGAAATATGAGATATCAAGAGTTTTTTGCTATTGCATCAGTTAGAGATCCATCCGTGCTGGATATATAGGTCCGGGTCGCTAAAGACCCGAATATGTAGCAGTGATTGGTGAAACTTTCATG
Organism: Labeo calbasu; assembly: GCA_019740295.1. NCBI lineage: Eukaryota > Metazoa > Chordata > Actinopteri > Cypriniformes > Cyprinidae > Labeo > Labeo calbasu. Next base: position 4,773 of record JAHKKF010535622.1, on the reverse strand, counting down.
CATTTAAGAGTTAATACTTAAATACTTAAGTTTAATACTTAAGAACATTAAAAATGTAGTACTTTCTTGTACTCAAGTAAATATTTGTATTAAAGTACTACGATTTCTAATGTAATTAAGTATTAAATTATATTTCATATGAAATGTAGTGCAGTAAAAATTACAATATTATGCTTTGGAATGTAGTGAAGTAAAAGCTTTCCAAAGAAAAACAACCTTTTTCATCTATAATATTATCTAATATGTTCTTTATGCTAAAAACAAACCCACATTGAAGCTGAAGATGCCTACCATGAAAAGGGACCAAATTTAGTTTTCACTTTCACTTGCACCAAATAGAACAGAATGCAAACTAAATCTTAAGGTTGCTTAGTCACTTCCAGCCACCTGATAATTCACTTTGGTGTTGCGTTCGTCAGTGAGCTTTTTATTTTTAAATGAGCTGCAGAATTAATCCAAGAACTGTGCAAGCAGCCGCAGTGATCCGTAGAGCAGAAAGACTGTGCTTTGTTTGTGCTGTATCTCTCTATGCTTTCAGCCCACATCTGGCGTTTACAGGAATGTTTTGTCCATGTGAAAGTGGTTTACCCGACTGATAAACACACCACACACACAGATACACACATGCTCCATATGGTCACGAGTCACCGGCGCTCTTCACAGGAGCTGCACTTCACTTCTTCCTGTGTGGGGTGAAACGATTATGATCATCAAACTGGTTGAGTTTGAAGCAAAGCATGTGACTCGTATTGTGCTGTAGATCAAATGGCTGTGCAATAAGGTCAGCCGGCGTCCTTGAAGCAAACATTGTTTCTTATCTGTCTGCTTCTTTGAGAACATCAGACGGTCTTTACACTGAAACAGAAAAGCTTTTCACAATCCACACTGTAAACAAAACAACTTAAAAAAGTAAGTGTTCATGCTGCCTTAAAATGTTACATTTACTCAACTCAAATAGCCATGTTTTTTTATGTAGTACAACTTAACATGTTGACCAAACTTAAAATGTTAAAGGAACACTCCACTTTTTTTGAAAATAGGCTCATTTTCCAACTCCCCTAGAGTTAACAGTTGAGTTTTACCGTTTTCGAATCCATTCAGCCGATCTCCGGGTCTGGCGGTAGCACTTTTAGCATAGCTTAGCATAGATCATTGAATCTGATTAGACGATAGCATCTCGCTCAAAAATGACCATATATAATGACGATATTTTTCCTATATAAAACTTGACTCTTCTGTAGTTACATCGTGTACTAAGACTGACAGAAAATGAAAAGTTGTGATTTTCTAGGCTGATGTGGCTAGGAACTATACTGTCATTCCGGCGTAATAATCAAGGAACTTTGTAGCCGTACCATGGGTGCATCAGGCGCAATGATATTACACAGTGCCTGAAAGTGACCGGCACTAAGTCTGTGTAGATGCAGAGTTGACGGCTGCGTAATATCATTGCACCTGTTGCACCCATGGTACAGCAGCAAAGTTCCTTGATTATTACACCGAAATGAGAGTATAGTTCCTAGCCATATCGACCTAGAAAATCGCCACTTTTCATTTTTTGTCCGTCTTTGTACACAATGCAACTACAGATGAGTCAAGTTTTAAATAGGAAAAAAATCTAAACTCTTCGGTCATTTTTGAGCGAGATGCTAACGGTCCAATCGGATTCAAAAATCTATGCTAAGCTATGTTAAAAGTGCTACCGCCAGACCCAGAGATCGGCTGAATGGATTCAAAAACGGTAAAACTCAATTGTTTAACTCTAGGGGAGTTGGAAAATGAGCCTTTTTTTTTTAAAGAAGTGGACTGTTCCTTTAAGGCTGCACAAACACTTACTTTTTTAAGTTGAAACAACTTATTTTTAAGTTGTTGGTTTTTTTACAGTGCAGAACCATCTTGCAGATTTTAAAAACATTGCTTTTTAATATAAATGATATAAAACAAATGTTATAAGTTCATTGTTATTTAAAAAAGGCCATCCCTAGTGATCAACAGTGCTACACTGGTACCCAGAGCTCAGCCAATCACAACAGAGCTTGATTTGCCGTTTGAAGGCCAATTTTTTTGTTCAATAGGACTGAGATTTCTTGGTAAACATTTTCCGTGCTGCGTTCTGGCCCGCTGCAGTTGAGTCATTGAGTGTGTGCAGTCTTCGTTTGACCTGTTTTTTCTCAGACAATCAGAAACAAAGCCATTTCTAAACACTGTGATTTGCCATTTTAGCATGGGGATTAATGGATCTGTCTAGTTTGTACAGACAGGCTTTTAAATTAGCCTGGTTATTTGGTAAAGAACGACCCGCTTAGAATCAACAGCCTGACATGTAAAGCGACCAATCACAGGAGAAATTACCAGAAATACTCAGAACTCAGAATATAACGTTGTCCTCACTGTACCTTATAACTGTCTATGCTGCTCAAAACCAGCCAATCAGCTTAGAGCTTGCCAGATCAAGAAAGTACCTGAATTCTGCTCAATATGCATGGGATGATGAGTGAAGGCCCTGTCTGAGCGTGTTTGTTGTGTGTTTGTCGCAGTGCTGAACCAGCAGGCCCATCACCTTCAGCAGCAGCAGCAGCAACAGCAGCAGCAGCAGGTCCCGGTTCAGGCGCCGGTTCAGGTCCAGAGCTCCCCGCAGCAGAACTCTCAGCCTATGATGAACATGAGCGGCCCCATGAGCGCCCAGCAGCACCAGCAGAAGATGAGACTCCAGCGCATCCAGATGGAGCGAGAACGCATCCAGAGGAGACAGGAGGAGCTCTTGAGACAGGTGAGTGTCTCCTAGAGTAACAATCTACCGAATATACACACTGAAAAATAATGGTGCTTCACGATGAAATAGAAGAACCTTTTTTGTCTTAATTGTTCCATGAAGAACCTTAAACATCTGAAGAACCTTTCTGTTTCACAAAGGTTCTTTGTGGTGAAAGAAGGTTCTTCAGATTATAAAAAGGTAAGAAAGAGACGGAACCTTTGGCTGAATGGTTCTTTGTGAAACCAAAAATGGTTCTTCTATGGCATCGCTGAGAAGAACCTTTCAAGCACCTTTATTTTTGAGTGTAGCAAAACAGGGCAAAACAGATATGGAAATAACTGGATTTCAGAAAGGTAACAGGCATAATCGTTTTAATCCAAACCAAAAATTCTTCTTTTCATACTGCTGTGAAGAATAATTTATGTTTCTTGATGCCTCAAACCCCACCAGGTGTCGCCAGAGTGCTCTTAACGGTTGATTGTAAGGGAAACGATTATGAACGCACAAAAAATAAACTACACTACACTGAAAAAGTATACATGCGTGTCAAGTAAAATAAAGTTGAACTTTGACAACCATATTAAAAAAGTAAAAAATTTAAAATGCATTTAGTTTACACTAAAGTCTATTAACATATTGACTGACATATCGCTCAAGACTTACTGATATAAAAAAATGTAATTAAACTTTATTTGGAGTACTACTTGTGCACAATGCACATTTCTTAATGTTAAACCTAAAATATGTTTTAATGTCAGTATTGATGAGGACTGTATGGTCTTTAAATAATATTGCAAGATATTTAAAGTGCACCTAAAGTATACTTGCAATAGTTCCACTTTAGCACAATCAAGCATATTTTTCAGTATATTTTTAGTTGCACTTCAGCACTACTTCCACACAATTAAGTGCATTAAGTACAAAATTAGTTGTTCCAATTTAGCAGACTTTAAATATACCAGTTTAGTATAATAAAAGTATTGCAGGGTATTTTTATTAAGTACATAATATGTAAATACATTTGTAGTATACCTTGCATGAAATTAATGTATTTTAAATAGCTCGGTCAAACGATTAATTGCATACAAAATAAAAGTTTGACTTTGCCTGTACTTCATGTATATATTTAAGAAATATTTAAACGTATATGTATTTATTGTACTTTTTATAGAATTTATATTATATATAAATAAAAATATTTCGTACATAACATATTTCTTTTAAATATATACATTAATTTGTGTGTATTTATATATACATAATAATTACACACAGTACACACACACACATATTAGGCAAAGTCAAACTTTTATTTTGTATGCAATTAATTGCGATTCATTTTGACAGCCCTAATTTAAATAAATGTTAGTATACTTATTTTTCACTAGAAAAAAAATGCCTTGAGATTGCCAAGTTGGTGTAAATAATGGAGACAATAAAATGTGACTATATATAGTATTTAAAATAAAATATACTAGATGAAAAAAAAACACAATAAAACTGCTAAAATGACTAAAACTGAAATAAAAAATAAATAACAAAAGCACATAATAACATATACTACATTTTATGTTATGAAATATATAAAAACTAAAAATATAAAACTAAAAATCAAACTAATAATCAATACGGTAACACTTTAGTATAGGGACCAATTCTCACTATTAACTAGTTGCTTATTAGCATGCACATTACTAGCATATTGGTTGTTTATCAGTACTTATAAAGCACGTATACTGCATGACCTTATTCTACATCCCTGTTCCTACCCAATACCTGAACTTAACAACTACCTTATTAACTATTAATACGCAGCAAGGAGTTTATTGAGGCAAACGTTCCTGTCTTTTGTCCTTCGGTCAAAAAGAAATTAAGGTTTTTGAGAAAAAAAATTCTAGGATTTTTCTCCATAAACCAAGCATTTGTGATTAAAAAGTATATAACTTTTAATTTACTTATTTATTTTTTAAAATGACCGATCGTTTTGCTAGATAGACCCTTATTTCTCGTCTGGCATC
>JAHKKF010535621.1:0-20548 GCA_019740295.1 Labeo calbasu | reverse complement strand
TATTTTTGTTTTGTGCTTTTTCCTGTTTTGTTTTGTTTTGTTTTGTAACTGAAAATAAACATTTTAAATGACTCTTGAAATGTTCTGTTTTGTTTTGTTTTGTTTTGTTTTGTTTTGTGTTTTTTGTACTTTTTTTGTTTTTTGTTGTTGTTGTTTTGTGCTATTTCCTTGTTTGTTTTGTTTTGTTTTGTTTTGTTGTGTTTCGTCTTTTTTGTTGTTTTGTTGTGTTTTTGTGCTTTTTCCTGTTTTGTTTTGTTTTGTAACCGAAAATAAAATATTTTTAAATGACTCTTGAAATGTTGTTGTTTTTTTTGTTTTTGTTTTGTTTTGTTGTTCTGGAACCCAAATTAAATTATTTTGAAACTGAAATTGATTTTTTTTTTTTTTTTGCTTTTGTTTTGTTTTGTTGTTTTGGATCCCAAATGAAATTAGTTTGAAATGTCTTAAAATGTTTTGTTTGTTTGTTTGTGTGTTTGTTTGTTTTGGTTTTTGTTTTGTTTTAGAACCCAAATTAAATTATCTTGTTTTGTTTTGTTTTTGTTTTGTAACCCAAATTAAATTATTTTGAAAGGTATCTTGAAATGTTTTATTGGTAACACTTTACAATAAGGTGTTATTTGTTAACATTACCTAATGTATTAACTAACATGAATAAACAATGAACAATTACTATTTATTAATCTTTGTTAATGTTGGTTAATAAAAATACAGGTGTTCATTGTTTATTCATGTCAGTTCACAGTGCATTAACTAATGTTAACAAACATTGTGAACTTGTGATTTTAATAACTGCATTAGTAAATGCTGAAATTAACTTTAACTAAAATTTAATAAATGCTGTAGCAGTATTGCTCATTCTTAGCTCATGTAAACTAATGTAGTTAACTAATGTTAACTAATAAAACCTTATTGTAAAGTGTTACCCTTTTGTTTTTTTATTTGTAACCCAAAACAAAATATATTAAAATGTCTCTTGGAATGTGTTTTTTGTTTTGCTTTGTTTTCAGAAGGGGTTAATGTAAAAAAGTCATACTTTTAAAGAAGAATAAAGTTTAGAGGTTTAGAATGATGTGAATAAATGACAGAATTTTCATTTTTGAATGTACCTCTTTAGGCAGATTTTTTTTTTCCTGATGTTTGTTTTAATTAGTAAACTTTGCTTTATTAAACTTTCACATTTATAAATTGCATGAACATTTGTTCATTACCTGTCTTTTTTTCTGTCTTTGTTCTGTTTTAATGGAGCTTTATGTTGTTTAAGTTAGATATACCATATGTTATCCAAGTACAAAACAAAAAAAATACAGAAGAAAAATATGACCTTTGCGATGCACCCATTTTGAAAGGCAAGACACATATTGCAAATATTAGATGTTTTTCTCCCTGCTGTTTTTTTCTCTGTGTTGCCGTTATGTGGCTTCGTCTCGTTCCAGTCAGAGAAGGCCAGAAATGAACAGCTGCTGATTTGTGTGAGGTCACATGAGTGACATCTTCATTTTGAGGAGAAACATCGCTGAATAGAAGCCTGTGTGTTTTGCGAGTGTGTGTGCGTGTGCATACATAGATGAAGATATGCGAGTCTGTGTGCGTTGCCCTTACTCATAGGTGTGTGTGTGTGTTCTCTAAAAAAGCCCGGAGAGGACCGTCCTGCCTGAAACACTGTCACAGCTCGCCTGACTGGCAGTTCAAGAGCTCTTCATTAGAATCCCGCTGGGTCTACGGCAAAGAAAAACAATGTGGTTGGCCCAGGACCTGTAACCTTCCCATTTAATCACCGCTTCAAACTGCATTGTCTCTCCCCACCGTGGGAGCTGGTTTCCAAGGCTCTGCTGAGACTCCTAGGCAAACAACCTCCTATCTGACCGGGCTAACACGTCTCTTTCTGTGTCACACTGGCACACAAGGAGCTTTAGGTCTCTTTACAGCTCGATCGGCACACATTTTATTACCAACACATGCCGTAACGCATATAGCATCGCTTGTTTAAGGAAATATCAGACGCTGAATTAATGTGCTGTGTATTTACACAAACAGATGCTTTTGACAAACAAACGGAGCTTGCCAGAAGTGGCAAACAGTACATATATTATTTTCTGTAATTTGTGTTTGTAGATTTGCACAGCATTTTCCTGTGTTTGCCATTAAACTGGCGGTTTATGTTTTATGCATCGTTTTCACAAATATGATGCGTGATCATATCACGCAGTGTATATTTAATGCAATTAATTAAAGTGCTGTGTCTTTATTATTATTATTTTTTTTGTAGGTGAATTTTAGCTTTATTAACAGTCTATTTTCTCCAGTTTAAAAGATATCATCATCTAGATATGTTTCCAGTAAATGTTGCATTAATCAGAAATTAACATGCCAATGCACTTCGGCTGCTTTGAGAAATATAAGACAAAAAAGTGAGAATGACAGCGAGAAGCCCTCACATGATCACAAAGATAACATCTACAGGACATCTTCTAAAACGGAAAGCTTTTTTCCTCGAGACATTGCGACTCGTATCATTCGCTCTGTCTCTGTCAAGTATATAAAGAGAAAATACAGTACCGTTTTAATCAACCACTGAGACCTGAACAAAAGGCAAATGAATCCTGCAGTCTGAGTTCCAGAGCTGCTCCGCTGACCTCTTCCCTCGGCAGCCGTGCTGCATACTGCAAATGAGGCAGGCACCCGGGGATTCCAGCTCACCTCACCTCTGACTGGCATTGTGGGTTTTTTGCACTATTATTAAAAAATAATAACACATCTCAGCAATTGCCTGGAGTTATTTACCTCAATAGCACTGGGGACAATTACAAATGGATATCAAGCTATGGCATGTTTCCTGGATTTTTTTTTTTTTTCTGCACGTTCTCATTCCTAATATTTTAAATGCTATATTTCTCATTTTATCTTTTGATTAAAAATAATAGCGCATATAATTCATTGCATATTTCAGAACAAACTATAATATATATATATATATGTTTCATGCAATTGTGAATGTAAATCATTTTTCAGTTATCAATTAGAAATGTATATAATGCTATTTAAGACACTGTATGTGCTTAAGAATTAATTCAGCTCTTTATGGTTTATTTGAAGCTTCATAATTAGTTGCAATCAGGATCAAACTCCTGTAAGAAAAAAAAAAATCATCCTCCACATTTTCTTGCTTTATCTTTAGATAGAATAAATTGCTATGTCTAACTTCTGTCAATAATATGCTGCCTTATACATTAAATCAGTGAAGAAAATAAATCTTCATATTAGTTGAGGAGAAACTTCATAATGACCACATATTATAAATGACAGGCATGTCAGAGGGTCTAGTGAGCAGCTTTGCTGTTTTATGAGTTCAGTGAGTCTTTTGTGGGTCAACTCAAATATTTCTGCCTTACAATCACAACAACCACCGCCACATGCGTGATGGGTCATCGATGTGTGCGTATACTTACTGAAGTATATAAAATGTAATCTAATTTTTTGTTTCAATTTCTAAGAAATGCATACGAAAAGTAAACTTATGCATACACTTATATTGTAATTAAAAAAAATGAAAGTTTGACATTTAACGACAATTATCTGCCGCCGTATAGCTTGTTTAGACTTATTTACCATGATGGATGTACAGAAAGAGAACTGTAAAAGTGATTGGATAAACGATGACTGGACAAATGAAGGCATGAATGAATAAATGAATAAAGGAATGAAAGAATGAATGGCTAGGAATCTTCACATTATGTGTTTTTTGATGTCCTATGATAATATAATTATACTATCCACACATCTGAGAGGAGAGGTTGATTTGTCTTGCTGTGAGCTAACACACTTAATTGCAGTATGCAAATGAGAGCAATTACAAAGCTTTTAGGTAAAGAGATGACAGCTGAGGTTGAAAGAGGAAGAGGCCTCACCCAAACAGTTGTCATGGTAACAATATGGAGTAACCTTACAGTCAAATAATTATACATGGGGGAGGCAAGCTGATAAAACCTAAGGATAGTTGAGATTTGGTAATGCACATGCATAAAGACATCTGCCACATAGAATGAATTTAACAGGCTCTTTACGTTCTTTTTGCAGTGATAATGGCTGAACTTTTTTGTACTTTCTTTTCATTGACTTACGGTAGCATGTCATAAAACCATTCAGGCACAAATAACATACGTCCAGCAATACTCTAATAAACCATTTACATAATTGCTGTTAACGGCTTTGGCTGTGGAAACTTATAAGAGTAGAAAGAGTAGTTATTCTGATTGCACTGCGAATAAATTGTCATCATTGTCATTGCATTAACATCTTATCATCGATCCATCATGAGCGTCGCAATTTCTGTGACAATAAATCAATTCTCGCACGGCGCAAATGACCAATCGGCTCTCGAACGAGCAGAGCATGATTGTGACTCAAGTACACTGTTTGAAATCATTTTGGGTGCAACGAAAAAACAATTGTTGCCTGGAACTGGCACAAGGGTTGCGTTTTCTTCTCCTCTCTTTGTTTACGGCAAAATGAAGGGGTGCGACACGGCGCTGAATGCCGCTAGCATACCTAATAAAAATTGTAGTCACAAATTGATATTTTCTATGGCAATTTATTTTACAATTACTCTTGCGGAGGCTTTCATGAATTAAATATGAGTTCTGTCTGGGAATTAGATGTTATAAAGGTAAATTACAAGAGGCAGGCTGTAATTGAGGTGGCTGCAACATGGGCCTACTGAACTAATCCCTGGCTGGGTCATGTGATAGTCTGTCCTCCAATGGCGAGAGGCTTTTTTGCCACAAAGCCTGAGCAGCTGAGAAAATTGATTTCTCATCTGAGCGCTATTTGATAGCTTTTGAAATCAGAAATTGAAATTAACTAACCTACGCCCTGTCATTACAAAAGAGCAAATTAAAATTGCAACAGTGTTTCCTATTGGCAGTGTACGCCTGCCAAGGTAAATTTCTAAATAGATTTTAAGATGCTCCGCTTGCACGCCTGGCTTACTCCCTCACACACAAACACACACACACACACACGCGGAGAGAGAATCGCTTTATCTTTACACGCGAACAACACGCGCCACATACACACCTGTGCTACGCACAGAGGATCTTTTCATCGAAAACTGCAGATCACTGGCAGATTATACTTGATATTGTAATGCTACGCCGCAACAGAAATCCCAGAATTTACATGACACTGAAATTAATTCACCAGTGAGTGAAATATGCATGACGTCTTTGATCTCTAAATAAAAACAGTTTTTTGAAGAACGGCTCGGCGACTTTTCAAATTTATTTTCACCGGGAGGGGCTTCGGTTTTCACGTTACACATTTATAGTCAAGAGGTTATTTTTTAATACATTAATTTGACTAATTAATTTACAAACCACGCCGATCTTTAATAGTTCAGCTCGGCGGATAAATATTCAACCGCCCTCGTGGTCTTTGAAGCAGTGAGCAACAGTTACTCTTCCTTCCCAAACAAAGACAAATCCAGCACTTCAGCCAAACGCAGCGCTTTTTAAAATCAAAAACGGCTCTTTTTCTCGTTCAAGCAGGTGCTTGACCTTCTCGATCCATTGTCTGGCGCGATCCGAGGAGCGGGGAAACTTCGGCGAGGTGGCGGAAGAGTTGTCAGCGCGCAGTGGGAGAAAGTAAAAAGTGGATGTTTGTTTGACAAAAGACACGGAGGAACAGATGTTAACGCAGGTGGACACACAGATCAATAAGCGGTGCCGAGCGGAGAGCTAGTTACCTGAGCTCGAGCTACTTGTAGCAGATGTTAAACAGACTGATGCCTGAGTAGGCAGATCAATGGACAGCCAGCAGATGGAGGAGAACGGGCCTGTGAGCGAAAAGGAAGGGAGAAGCGCTCGGTACGCGAGTCCTCGGTGACAGGCAGATGGGCTCACATCCACAAAGAAAAGTTTACTCTCACCGCCGCAAGTAAACAATGGGCTTCCGCAGAGGAAACTTTCCGCCATCTGTGGCTAAGCTATGTTAAATGCCCAAATCTCTGTGTACCGTCGCAATTTGTCTGTAATCGTTCTTAAATTGCATTAAGCCCAGTGCTGTCACTGTTAGACATTGTAGAAAAATGTTCTGCCCCAACTGATTACTTTTCCTGTCAGTCACGCTAAAGAGGAAGCGCTTTATTAGGCCGGAGGAAGTGCGACTCGGCCCCCTGTCCGAGCTTTGCTAACTTTGCTCATTAACTGTGCTAACAGGTTTGAGTCAGGTTGTGAGGGAACGTTCAGTCCCTCTTGAGTCCTATTAGTGTCTTAAAGCCAGCGTCTGAGACAGGCAGCGGACATGATTATGACTTTGCACTTCATCGCGTTATCGCCGCCGTCTCTTGACCATTAGCTACCTGAGTGAACTGGATGTTTTGCTCAGCAATTATATCACATTGCTGAAGTGAGAAAATCCCACTTACTGCTTTCTTGTGCCTGCGAGTACGGGTGCGAGGTAGAATTTGCGAGAGGTTGCGTGGGCGAGTAATTTTATTCTTTCACACCTTTCAAAGCAGTGGTATTCTATTACATTAACAAGTGGAGAGCATTCATTGGCTGAAAGGAGTGTGTGTGTGTGGCGACATTTCAATATGGATTTTTTTTGTTGCGCTAATTAGCTCAAAATTTGCAGTGTTTGACATCCGCTGAAGATCAACATCTTTCAGTATGTGTTTTTAATTTTTCGTTGTCTGTGCGAAGCACAAATGCCACACGACGAGCGCGAGGAAGAGAACAAGCACGCTAACTCCCTGACAACCCGTCCCAGCGGCCTTGCTGTCCGAGGAGCGACTTGAACCGGGCGATAACCCGATAGACGTTATCTTGTCTTCTCCGGGTCTCTGGGAAGCCTGTGCAACACTCCTCGCTGGTTAGGCGTTTCTGCAAACCCCCCAGAGCCCTAACCTTCCTGTCTCTCTCTCCCCTCGGCCCCCGCCGCTCAGACACCGAGGTGGAAGATCTGACAGTAGCCTGTTGCTTATTTATGGTCCTGCATGTTTTATGTCTGCGCGAGATATGACGGCCGTGACACGGTGCTGATTTCAATCAGCCTGCCACTCGGCAGACGGAGTGACAGCAGGCAAAATTGAGAAGATGGGAGCGGGCGAGGGAGAAATAATCTTCGGAATCGTCATTGTCTCGGTTCGGGCTTTGGCCTTGTCTCCGGGCTCGGATTTCTCCAGCCTCTTTTAATGAAAATGTTTCATTCACATCTCAAATGAAGGTGCCTGCTGCCTCCACAGCCGACGAATTCAATAGAGAGGAATAAAAAGCGGAGAGAGGAGCGAACGGGGGGAGATAGAGTACGAGAGAAATGCGCTTTTGTCAGAGTGAGGAGGCTAGAGGAGAAGGTGACCCCTGAGCCAAAGGTGCTGACATTGCATCAATCCCTTTAGGGTAGAGGCCTGCTAGACCAAGCTTCGCTGAAGATTACCTCCAAACATCTGAGGGATGACGGCTCTATCTATTACGCACGTTCCATACACACACATTCTAGACCCTGAACTGATCTTTAAATTAAGTCTGAGATTGTTGCGTACAACGAGGGGCCCTGACGCAGGCGGATCTGTTTCAAAGGCTTTAAGGGACAGCTCTGTGTATTCCTGAGACCAAATTAAGAAGCATCTCCTCCCTCCTATTCTCCTTACGATAGGAAGCAAATTTATGCCATCCGTAATCACAATGAAGCTCTCTCCTGTCATATGGAGGCTCATACACACTTATCCTGCTAAGATTCTCCCACGCGGCTTACACTCACTTAAATTTAGAGTTTGCACTTAAGTTTTAATGCTAGATCTGAACAGTGGCTTGTGTCATTTTAATTATTTTAAATGAATTAATATTTTGATTTGTATTTCAGTTTAGAAAAAAAAAAAATCTAAGGGTGCAAAAAAGCAATGCGTAAAAAAATCTTAAAAATCTAAAAATCTTAGCAATGCATAATACTAATCAAAAATTAAGTTTCAACAGTAGAAAATTTACAAAATGATCTTTACTTAATATCCTAATGATTTTTGACCCATACAATGTATTTTTGGCTGTTGCTACAAATATACCCATGCGACTTATGACTGGTTTTGCGGTCCATGTTCACATATGTGACCCTGGACCGCAAAACCAGTCATAAGGGTCAGTTTTTTTAATATGAGATTGATACGTCATCTGAAAACTGAATAAATAAGCTTTCCATTGATGTATGGCTTATTAGGATAGAACAATTTTTGGAAAATCTAAAATCTAAAAAATAAAATATTGAGAAAATTGCCTTTAAAGTTGTCCAAATGAAGTTCTTAGCAATTCATATTACTAATAAAAAATTAAGTTTTGATATATTTACAATAGGAAATTTACAAAATATCTTCATGGAAGATCTTTACTTAATACCCTAATGATTTTTGGCATAAAAGAAAAAGCTTTTTGGCTATTGCTACATATATATGTGGTACTTAAGACTGGTTTTGTGGTCCAGTGTCACATATAATGTTAAACAAAGCAAAAATTATATTATTAATGCAGTGATTTAGCATAAATGTTCCTTTCTTGCTTTACAGAACAATATGAAAATCTTTTTCCTTGTTTGTTTCATTCCATTTCCAGATGAACAAGATTTTCATCCTGGGTCATTATACAAGTTGTTTTTAATTCCAATCTACTGCATTTTTTTAACGTTCAAACCCGCTAATGCTTCTATTACAGACTGGAACAGAGAATTAATTAGCTGTCATTGGATCAGTTCAATTTCCTTCTGCTAATAGCGAATGTTGACAGGTGTCTCACATTTCATCTGTTTGGTTTCTAGCTACACTTCATGTTAAAATGGATAATTGATCCATCAAAAAAAAGTCTCACAACAGGCATTAAATGCCTCCAGACAACAGTAGTGAACATGCAGAAAATCGAATTTAACCCTGTGCTGACTGCGGTACTCCCTCCGGCTGTCAATCAAGCATCTCGCTCCCTGGCAGGCCTGTTTCTATGTTGTTAAATAATCAGAGCGAGAGCAAGAGAAAGAAAATGAAACATGAAAGAAAAAAGCAGTCTCAGAGGAACTGTCATGAGAAAGGAGAAATGCCATGGGGGGTGAAGAATGCCTGCGGTCGGCCAGCTTTTCACATTGTAATTTCAGTTCCCCGGGACTGACTGGTGGTAGCGGCTGAGTGAGCGAAGGCCTAGGAGTCACGGCGATGGCTGACCCTGCCATATACACACGCTCGGAGAGATGTCAGCCCCGCAGCTCCCTGGGATCACCCCACTGCCAGCCACTTTGAAAGCGGCTGCCAATTCAGCTTTAAGTCGTGGCTGAATGGACACGGAGGAGAAGGGGAGTGGACAGCAGCAAAAACAGGTTGCAAAGGGAAAAGAATTTGCTTTCAAAATTTATTTGGCCTATGACCCTCCGAGTCCACCCTCTCGCCCCTTCGCTTTGAATGCGAGCATATTTTTTTTGATTGGGTTTGGGTTGAGCGACTCAGAAAGAGGTGAGGGTGGGACGTTTGGGAGGGGGTGGACGAGGAGGGGGCCTGTCACTATACATATATTAATAATCTGACGGCTTCATCTGCTTTTGAGGGGCAGGCATGACAGCTTCACAATAGCTGGAGCTGTAGCCTTCCTCCAACACGCATGGCCTTCCTGTCTGAACAACGCAGGCAGTGTATTAAGACATCACACGGCCGTGAAGTATTGACTTAACACCCGAGTGCGACCCGAACGGCAGGAGTCCTTTCTGAATCGCTTATTTAAAATAATTTAAAAGCTGGAAAATCAAGACGTCACACGTTACTATGTGATAGTGAGAAGATTGTGCTTACCAAGATATTCTTTTCAGAAAAAAATTGTAAGCAATTTGAGAGTGGCTGCTTGATCTTTGAGCTCGAGCTGTCAGTCAAGTAAATATCAAACATTTGGTGTAGGATTTACTTTGAAAGAAACTGATAGTGAATTTCATAAACACTAAGAAATGGCAAGTAACACACTGAATTAAGGCTAGAAAAACAAGACTTACTTTTTCATGTGATAGTGAGAGGAGTGTGACTAGAAAAAATTCTTTTAAGAAAAATCTAAGCTGACAATCAAGATACAGTTGTAAATGTGTTTACTGTTTGCCCTTAGAAAATTGATAGTAAATTTCATAAAGAATTACAAAGAAGTGGCAAGTAACACAAATAGGATGTCACACGAACCATATGATAGTAAGAGGATTGTGGTTACCAAAATCTTTTTAAGCAAATTGAGAGTGACTGCTTGATTTTTGGAGCTTGAGCTGTCAATCAAGATCCAATGGTAAATACTTTGAAACAATTTTCACCCAGAAATTACTAGTAAATTTCAGAAATAATTACAAAGAAATGGCAAGTAACACATTAAGGTTAAAACAACAACAACAACAACAATGTGTCACATGTGATAGTGAGGG
This sequence comes from Labeo calbasu, assembly GCA_019740295.1. Taxonomy (NCBI): domain Eukaryota; kingdom Metazoa; phylum Chordata; class Actinopteri; order Cypriniformes; family Cyprinidae; genus Labeo; species Labeo calbasu. The sequence goes on along the minus strand of JAHKKF010535621.1, from coordinate 10,135 downwards.
GAAAATATTACAAAAATATTCTTTACAGAGAAAAAATAAATAATTAAACTGCACAGTTGCCAATTTGGACCCAATGGAAAATATCAAATATTTGGAGAAGAATTAACTACTATTTTTAATCAGGATTTGCTATTGAATTTCTTAAATAATTACAAAGAAATGGCAAGTAACACATTGAATTAGAGCTAGAAAATCAAGGCGTCACTTTACCATATTATATAGTGAGTTTTCGGAAAGATAAAAAAAATAAATTCTAAGCAATTTTAGAGTGACTGCACAACTGCCAATCAAGAGCCAATGGAAAATATCAAATCTTTGACATTGAGAGGACTATGCTTACAAAAATATTCTTTACAGAGAAAAAATAAATAATTAAAAAATAATTTCTAAGAAGTTTGAGAGCAATCAGGATTTGCTCTTAAATTTCTCAAATAATTGCAAAGAAATGGCAAGTACCACAATTAATTAAAACTAGAAAATCAAAACGTCACGTTACCGTATTATAGTGAGAAGATTGTTTAGAAAAACATTCTTTTCAGAGGAAAAAAATAATAAATACGTAACTTCTAAGCAATTTGAGCATGACTGCACAGCTGTCAATCAAGATCCAATGGAAAATATCAAAATTTGGTGAAGAACTTACACTGCAACTATTTTCAGTCTGGATTTGCTATGAAATTTCTCAAATAATTACAAAGAAATGGCAAGTAGCACACTGAATTAAAACTAGAAAATCAAAATGTTACATTACCATATTATAGTGCAAATATTGTGTTTAGAAAAACATTCTTTTCAGAGGGGGAAAAAAAATAAAATACATAACTTCTAAGCAATTTGAGCTGCCAATCAAGATCCAATGCAAAATATCAAATATTTGGTGAAGAACTTGTTATACTACTATCAGGATTTGCTATTAAATTTCACAAATAACTATGAAGAAATTGTACATTAAATTAAAGCTAGAAAATCAAGATGTCACATTACTGTATTATAGTGAGAAAAATAATTTCAGAAAAATGCAGTTTGAATGCTGTCAATCAAGACCTGTGTAAACATGAAAAATGTGGTGTAGGATTTGCTTGAAACAATTTTCACTCAGAAATTGCAAGTAAGTTTCTCAAATATTTACAAAGAAATGGCAAATAGTTAAAGTAGTTTGTTAGTTAAAGTTAATTTGTTAGTAAAAGACTGAAATATTGTTTTCTTGGAAAATGAACTCCAAAAATATTCCCAATACTCCAATAATGTTTCATTTACAACTCTGAAAAGTCATTTTTACAGTGCTTTTTCTAATTTACAGTTTAAGATTTATTAAAAAGAAAAAAGTTAAACAATAAAATACCATTTTAATAAATAAAAAAAGTATCATTTGCCAATAAAAGTTCCTAAATTGCACACAAATCTTTCCTCAGACAGCCCATCGGGAGAGAAAGAGAGAAAACAAGAGAGAGATAGGGAGGTCAGTGGGGGCACAGGTAATTGAGTAGTCCCCTCCCTTTCGTTTTCTACCGAGCTCCTCAACCCCGTCCCTCGCCCCCGCCCCAGCCACACAGCGGGCACAATTACGCTCCCTATCACCTCTCCAGCTGGCCCCCATGATCCCGCTCTCCTCAGCCTGCTCACCTCGTCTGGCCCTCTCCCTCTTAACCTCCCGGCAGTCTCTCCCAGGGAGCCAGCATTAGGCTCAACAAACACAGGGAAACACGGAGAGAGTGAGAGAGATCGAGTTTAGTTCCAAATACGAGTTCTCTGAACAAAGGGTCAAATATTCTCATTCTAGTGCTGTGTTTTGCATTATTCAAAATACTTTTTTGCCGTGGGTTTTGTGTTGCCAGGTATGCAGGTCAAAAGGTTGAGGTGTTGCTACTTGAAATAAGATAAATGTTCACTCAATTAAAATAAAACATTAAAAACTTCATTTCAGTTTCAAATAGTGGGCAAGAAAACATTTTCATTTACTTTAACTTGGTGTACTAGAATAACTACACCAAAAACTGAAATAAAAATGAACGAAAACTATATAGAAACAGTTAAAAAAGACAAAACACTCAACATAATTACTAAAACTTTAAAATTAAAATGAAAATTGAAGTAAAACTTTAAAATGTAATAGTCTACAACACTGCAATAACACATATAGTATTTATTTGTTTTATAACACACATTATATATGATCTATTATAGATAATATATTATATTATAGGGAAAGAGAGATAGTAAATAGTTTTGGGTCAGACTCAAACTCATGTCCGCACAACGCCACTGTATGTCATGTGCGCCGACGACAAACTATATCTACGATCGCTTTTGTACCTCAGCTTCCTAATTAGCATTTTTCTGTCTCATCCCTTCACAGAATGTCTTGATGGACCGGGCTCTCTCAGTCTGTCCCCTCTCGCCTTGACGAGGAAGACACCTCTCTATCCCGTTCGCTATTACCTGAGATAATGCCATATGGTAAAATGTAAACAACATCTGCATATTCATGTCGTAATTTCATCTGTTTAATTAGTTCCAGCAAAGCAGTTTAGCCTCTGAGGCCTGGGCTGTCAGTGCGGTGAGGCTCAAGCCGTGCCCTGCTGTCGATGCTGACAGTCTTCCATTGTTCAGCCAGCACCGCCGCCCCACCAGTTTAATGCCAGGTGCGTCTGTACAGGGCGTGGGTGGGGTGGGGTGGACACAAGGGCCCCCTCTCCTATTAGACTCCCAATAGACACACGATTGACAAAGCTAAAACAGCATTTTTTTTTATTTATTTTTTTTTTACCTTTTCTGCATTTCGTAATTTGATTTAAATTCCTTTTAATTATTATTTTAATTTTTTAACTTTGAATCTCTTCAGTTAAAAATGTGCTCTATTCAGTTAGTAACAGTTTTACATGGTGAAGTGAGGCAGTTCTACCATTTTCAGAGGTTACTAAGTGATTTTATTGGCATCCGAATTGGACATGCCCGTGTTTTTCTGTCACCACCTGCGAAAAAAAAAAAAATTCTGGCTGAGTTACCTACTGTTTTTGACAAAAACCAGGGTTGTGTGGTATTCCTGTTTTATGTGGGAAGCAGGAAAATTAATTCATAATTTTTTTGACCATTACCAAATGTCATTTAGTTGCAAGCATTTTTGGTACAGTGGAGGCTTGTGTGGCAGAAATTATTCCTGTATATTTAAGATGCGGATGCAGATTGTTTAAACTATTGGCATGGGTTTAAATTATGAGAGCAACAGGTACTGGTACATATACAGCAAAATGTAAATTATTTTACCAAAGTAAGAGGGATTATACAAAATGCATGTTATTTTTTATTTAGTACTGAATTTATAAAAATGACCCGTTCAGAAGTTTACATACACTTGACTCCTAATGCTGCGTTTTGTTTTGTTCAGTGATAATTCTTCAGAAAAATCCTTCAGGTCCCCAAAATTTGGTTTTTCAGCATTTTTGTGTGTTTGAACCCTTTTCAGCAATGACTGTATGATTTTGAGGTCCATCTTTTCACACCGAGGACAACTGAGTGACTCATATGCAACTGTTACAGAAGGTTCAAACGCTCACTGATGCTCTAGAAGGAAAAACATTAGGAAGGAAATGCATTAAGAGCAGGGGGATGAAAACTTTTTGAATTTGAAGGTCAGGGTAAATCTCACTTATTTTGTCTTCTGGGGAACATGTAAGTATCTTCTGTAGCTTCTGAAGGGCAGTACTAAATAAAAAAATGTATTTTGGCAAAATAAGAAAAATCTACACATCTTCATTCTGTTCAAAAGTTTTCACCCCCCGGCTGTTAATGCATAATTTTTCCTTCTGGAGTTATAAACCCCGGAAAGGGTTCATATACACAAAAATGCTGGAAAACCAAATAATTTGTGGGACCTGAAGGGTTTTTCTGAAGAACAGCAGGCAGTTTAACTGTTCAGGACAAACAAGGGACTCGTGAACAACTATCACTAAACAAAACAAACAAACAAACAAACAAAAAACACAGCTGTGGATCATTCAGGTAACAACACAGTATTAAAAATCAAGTGTATGTAAACTTTTGAACGGGGTCATTTTTATAAATACAACTATTATTTTCTCTTGTGAACTGTATGTAAACATCTTTTATGTGAAATATCGTATTCAGGTCAGTACTAAATAAAAAATAACATGCATTTTGTATAATCCCTTCTTTTTTTGTTAAAATAATTAACATTTTGCAAATTCTGTATGTAAACTTTTGACCTCAGCTTTAATTTATGTTTATACATACACATTGTTGGTTACTTTGGAAATGTAATAGGTTAGAGAGTACAAGTTCCCCTATGTATAATGTAATAAGTAATGCAGCTATTTTAATTACTATGTTAAAGTAATGTAACTGATAATATTTGATTACTTTTCTAAATTTAGAAAGTAGTACTCGACAAAGATTGTCAGATTGTCAAACTTTCTTTAGCAGCTCTTTTTACTTTAAGATCATTCTAAGGTTAAATGGAGATGTAAAATCATAAGACATAGTTTAAATAAAAGAGTTATCAAATAACCATCTGTCTAAAACATTGGTGCCTCATATTTTAGAGCGGTCAATGCAATTTCAGAAAGAAATCAAGCAAATCTATGTGTGTGTGAAAATATTCAGATGTAACCTCTTTTGTAATCATTAACATTTCAACTGTAATATAATTACACATTTTTTCCTCAGTTACATGAATTTACAGTTAAATGTAGTCTAGTTACTGCCCAACAGATAAAAGGGACATTTACCTGAATTCACCCTACCATGGATATAAAATATAATATATATTTTAGTTATGTGAGAAGCATATTTCTGGGTAGATTGATATGAACTTTTTTATACACTGTGAATGAATTGTCATCTAAAAGTTTATAGATGTCACACTGAGAAATAATTACCATCCAAATAGTACTTAAGACCATTTAAGGCATGTGTTATTTGTGCTTTTTTTTTAAACTAATCTCAACTGTAGCCCAAACGCCCGTAGCAAATCCGAAAAGTGACTTGTTTTTCACTCAGTCACCCTTCACTGGGTACTTGTTAATGCTTCAGTATTAATACTCTTGACCTTATACTGGCCGAACACTGACGTGCTTGGGGAAAAGGAAAGAAAAAGAAAATATCAGGGAGTCAGATATGTTTTAGCCTTTATTTCTTGATGGGTGCCCCTGATGTCGCGACCCGCTGGCGTCTGGCTAATATGCTAGAGTGCGCTGTGGCATTGTTCTCAATCAATAACTAATTATCAAAGTACTGGCTGTAGCTGCCATTGTCCGCTTTAGCCTGGAACCCCTCGTAGTGGAATGACAAACAGAGTTGGAGGGGGAACGGATGCCTTTTGGCTGCATTGCAGCACTGCTACCAGTACATGCTTGCGAGCCTTTCAAGATACAGTGAACTGTCAGCTTGAATTACTGTCCCCCGACTAATTGATATAAATTAGAACAGAAGAATTCTTGTTGCTGGCAAATGTCAAAATGATATCCTCATAGTAATTGCGGGACGAGAAGGTGAACGACACAAAACCCACACGCAGACCCCAAAAAAGGACAAATTAGTCTGACTCCTGCGAGTGACCCTACAAACTTGATTTGACAAAAAGGAAAAGCATTAAACAAACATCTGACTGGCCATTTCGCATTCGCTGCATAGTACCGAATGAAGCCCCAACTGTATTCTTGCTCAAATAACAATACTGTACTCCTCGTTTACAAACCGTTTTTTGTCCATTTTTTTTTTTTCATAAGCCATCACAGTTTGTCATTGTTCTCCAGAGGCGAGCTGTCTGAAGCAGTATAGTGCTGCACGGAGATGGCCTGGCTGGGCGACTGGGTTGTGGTGCCGGCCTGTCTCTGTGAGAGCGGAGCCCAGGCTCTTCCCACGTGGTGGCCCCTGCCTAGTGCCCTGCCCCCCTCCTCCGTCTCACCACCAGGCCTGTGGGTGCCACTGGCACCAGGGTTGCGGAGGTGGGTGGAGGGGAAGCTAAGGCCCCTAGGAGCCTGCCAGGGTCAGGCCAGGGGAACGTCTCCTCTCCGGATGGGGGTAAAAGTCACAGAGGGAGGTTCCGGGGTGGAAGCTTCGTAATCCCTCTGTGCTGGCATGGCAGCTGGAGCAGTTCGCTCAGCCCATGTAATGATATCGCTTGCACTGGAGATGATGTCTGACCTCATTACCAGAGTTTAATTGGATTGTTACACAGTTTCACTTTTTCTTTCTCTCTTGCCTCTTCCAATTGCTTTCTTTCTTCCTCCCTGTTTCTCTCTCACCCTGTGTCTGACAGCTCTCTAAAAGCATTCCATACTTGTTTTGAAAGCAAATTAATTATTTCTCTATGCCTTGTTTTTTCACGTAGTTAGACAATACAATCGCTATCATACCAAGATTATATCGGAGGATTGAGTGACTTTTAAACAATGTGGCAGTTCCATCTCACTTGTTTCTGGTACTTCAGACATAAAACGTATGATGTACACAGCCATCATTTGCGTGTGGGACATGCCGATTTTGTCAACACCAGTTTTTGAAAGCCACCAAATTATATATATATATATATATGTTATATGTATATATATATATATATATATAACCAATCTGTCATTATTCATAATTTAATAGATGTACACACAAAATACACTTGCGCTGACCAGAAAATCAGGAGCCTTATTTCACATTATTTCAAAAATATTATCTAAAAATTAAAAATAAATGAAAATGTTAAAATTAGCACACAGCACATTTTACTATATTTATATAATTACATTTTACTATATTTATTTTATTATTTTTTTTTTTTCCTGAAATTTTCAATGGTCCCACTTGTGTCCCACTAGGGATAAACCCCTGAACAGTTTGAAAATCCCTTATTTAGAGGCGACAAAAATGTAAATATGTGTAATTTTGTTATTTATTTTAGAGATGTTTTAATATTTCTGTAATATCCATTGAATCTCTCTCTTTTCTACCACTGGACATAGAAAGATAATGTTGAACCCCATTGCAGTTTAATTTAAATCCAAAATTACAATCTATCAAAAGAAACACACAATCAATATATGACATGATCAGTAGACTTGACACTGAAATGGTACAATCTAAACATACAAGACTTGATAAAAAACATCTTCAAGAACTAGACTGGATGTCATCACAGAGCCTTCCTTATTGTCCAATAATAAAAAAAAAGTTAGCTTATCATAACTAGCTATTTTTAACCAATTAGCACTAAGCCAGTAGGCTAGGCTGGTAACCTGCTTGCTAAATGAAAACACGAATTAAGGTAAATGTTTAATTTGATCATTTTTAAAGTATGTAAATGATTTTTTTTTTATTAATAAATACACTGTAAAGCTGTTTTTTAGCACTTTTAAAGGGATAGGGACCCAAACATTAACATTTTCTCATCATTTACTCACCCTTATGTTGTTCCAACCCTGTATGAGGTACTTTCTTACTTCTTAAGGATAATAACACCTGACTTTAAGATGTAGATAACTTAAAAAAAAAAAAAAAAAAAAAAAATTAGCACAAAACGCATTTCACTATATTTATTTATTTTTTAATTTTATTTTATTAAAGGTTTTTTATATTAAAGGGTATTTTTTATATTAAAAGGCAAATGTTTTATTTGATCATTTTTAAAGTATATAAATTACATTTTTCATGATTATTAATATGTGCACTCTAAAGCTGTTTTATAACGTTTTTTAAGGGGTAGTTTATCCAAAAATGAAAATGTCGTTGTCTCATGTCGTTCCAAACCTGTATACATTTCTTTCTTATGTTGAACATAAAAGAAGATATTTTGAAGAATGCTGGTAATCAAACAGTTCCCTGTTGAAAGAAACGGCATATGCTGGTTAGGTAGGTTTTTAAGCATGGATGCTGGTGTTAGCTGGTCATGTGCTGGTCCTAAGCTGGTCCTGAGCAGGAGGGACCAGCACATAACCAGCTAAGGACCAGCTAAGCACCAGTTTAAACCAGCAAAGGACCAGCTCAAACCAGCATCCATACTTCAAAATTTACCTAACCTTTTTTCAACAGGGTTGATAGTCCCCATTGACTTCCATAGTATTTCTTTTCCTACTATGGAAGTCAATGGGGACCAACAACTGTTTGGTTCTTCTAAATTATTAAAAATATGTTTTGTTTGTGTTCAACATAAGAATGAAACTCATACAGGTTTGGAACAACATGATATCGAGTAAATGACAGAATTTTTGGGTGAACTAACCCTTTAATTTGGCGGCCACTGAAATAACTGCAGTTTGAAATTAAAGGACAATGAGAAGTTTCTGGAGAGTAATTATAACACCAGTATTAACATAAAAATATACTCAACTGAACAAATGAGCAACAAATTAGCAAGGAAGACTCAATAACAGCAAATTTTCAAAATACAGGCTATAACAAAAATAAAAGGCCAACATTACGAACTTGAATAAAACAAACAAAAAGGATAACAATTCAGAAGGCTAGTGGAAACTGTTAAAGGAACACTCTTCAAAATTTCTTCTTTTGTGGATCTGAAACATCATGAAGGTTGGTAAATGATGACACAATTTTCATTTTTGGATTCAACCTTCTGCCTCCTGAATAAATTGTGTTTACTGTATTAAGACTTATAAAATAAACTCAGTAGAACTACGTTAGCACTCACAGGATGAAATGAGATTCTTATAGCAATGAGACATCTGTGATATTTATAGCAAGTTTACTGACACTGTGTTTATCTTTCTCTCCGTTCCGTTTGGTCGTTCAGAACTGTTGAGCATCAGTCCATTTAGTAGTTAGAATTGTTGTTGTATGTGGCTGATTAGTTATTATAGCTGCTGGTTTTGTCCTTCTACATTTCTGTCAAGTGACAAAACACCAGATTAATGATCAACTCATCTGGGCAGCCACACCTGTTGGTGGGCTGTGTAATCTGGGATAATGTGATCTGTAAATCACAGCACATTTTCATTGGTGTATTAACACCTTTTACTTCTTAAAGATAATAATATCAGACTTTGCGATGTAGATAACTTAGTGATGCAAATACCCTTGACGTTCTTCACACTTATAATTAGATGTGATTTCTTAACATTCATTATGCTACTAAAAACAAAAAATTCAAGGTGTTGAAATGTTTCCATTCAATTACATTTTTAAGAATTATTCCACATTTCCTTCTGAGAACAGCTGAGCAGAAATGAATGATGACAGTGAGGGTTTTCATTCATTGTGTTCTCGCTTTTAAGAAAAATGAGAGAAAACAAATCACCAACACGGTGGAAAGCAGCAAACCCCAATGACACAAGGGCAACTCTATTGAGAAACTGCTATTCCATCAACAGCCCTGGGATACAACTTCCTCTTTCAAGCCATGATAGCACATAAAATATGAATTAAATCCCCACGGTGACGCACAAATAGCAGCGTGACGGGGGGAATCAGTGTAAAGCGTGGATGGCCTGTTACCTGCTTTATTTGTGTGTTTTGTGTGTGTACCTGTGTGTGGCTGCGGTCTCCTCTCTTTCACAGAGCTCACCAACCTACACACCTCTGCTCAGCCGTGACTGGACTGAAGGTGCCGGGGGTCACGGTGGTAAATGGGGTTGCTCTTTCAAAACATTGGGATACAAGTAAATGGGTCGTGCCACGGTGTATTAACCACAGTCAAAGCTTGGGTAAATGTAAGGAAACGCAGGGACGCTCAAAGGACTGAGGTTAGAGCCTCAGTGGAGATGTGTGCACTAAAGATGTTCCTATATGCGGAAGAGATGTTCTCTTCTATTACTCTCTGTATGTTATTGATTGACATATATATATATATATATATATATATATATATATATATGTGTGTTTAACTGGTTAATTTAAAAGCAGAAATGTTAAGCTTATAATTTTGTAAAATCACATTTATTCTAGGTTTTTAGTTATATGTAGTCATGGCAAAGTTATACAATTAGATATTGCTTTTATTTGTTTATTTTTTTAAGTCATGTATATTATTTACTTTTATTTTTTTACTGAGTGAGTATTTTCATGTTCACTGATTGGTCCGATTCACTTCTGTGATTCAGTGTTATTTTTTATACTATTTACATACTTTTAGTTTTAATTAATATTTTGAATAAGTGTTTATTTTTATACTTTC
>JAHKKF010535620.1:0-18824 GCA_019740295.1 Labeo calbasu | reverse complement strand
TATTGCTTTGTCTGTTATAAATCATAGCAGCGTGCATCTATGAAGAATGTAGGCTGTCAAACATACACAACTATTAGCCAGTCATAGCAGTGGACGTTTACTTCCGAGTTTACAATCAGCCACGCCTATTCAAACAGAGCGTTTGGGTTAGAAACAGAACAGAAAATAGCCTATTACTTCTAAATTATGATATTTTTGGTGTAAAATCTTGATAACATTATAAGGGGACCTCAGAGAACAGTACAAAATAATAAAAAAGTTCAGTAGTTGAGCAGTTCATGACCCCTTTAAGAATACGTTAGTAGTATACAGTTTGGGTGGTAAAGATTTTTGATGTTTTTTAAAAGACTTTTATGCTCACCAAGGCTGCATTTATTTGATGTTGTAAATATATTTATATATTTGATAATGTAATCTATTCCTGTGACGGCAAAGCTGGATTTTTATCTGCCATTACTCTAGTCTTCAGAGTCACATATTCCTTCAAAAATTATTGATTCGGTGCTCTATAAACTTTTCTTCTTATTATTAATGTTGAAAACAGTTGTACTTCTGTAAAACTTTAACACTCTATTCTGTAGGCATATCATATATTATGTCAGTGTGGTAAATTTGAATTAAATTGGGGGGGAGAAAAGATGAATTGTCACCAAAGCCCTTATTGTATACAAATGTCTTTAAAATATTTATACAAATATAATAGACAGAACAAACAACTAACAATTCCTTCAGTGCATAAAGGCACCTAAACCTGGCTAGAATCAGTTTTGATTTAAAAAAAAAAAAAAAAAAAAAAAAAGATGAATTTGATAAAAGGTGTCTTAAACATATGTCAAGTGCTCTATCAAAAGCATGGCATAAAAGGTCATTTGAAGCAGTAATATTTGAACTTTATTCACTAACATACTTTTACATTTTCAAAACTCAGCTCCATTATATCATAAGATAGAACTGATGGAGCATGAGATGGAGCTTATCATAACTCAGCTCTGTCTTATTTTTATGAAAATGGCTTTCAACAATATGTGTATAGTGGAACTCCCAACCCGATTTTATGAGAAAATGAGACTTCATATAAATTTGTACAGCTTAATTAGTACACAAATGTGCGATTTTTAGAAAATAAATAAATATTACCTTGGTAATATATTATAACATACTCTTAAAAATAAAGGTGTTTCACAATGCCATAACAGAACCTTTTTTGTCTAAATGGTTCCACATAACCTTTAACATCTGAAGTACCTTTCTGTTTTACCAAATGTTCTTTGTGGTGAAAGAAGGTTCTTCAGATTATAAAAATGTTAGAAAGAGATGGTTCTTTAAAGGTTCTTTGACTGAATGATTTTTTATAGAACTAAAAATGGTTCTTCTATGGCATCGCTGTGAAGAACCTTTTAAACACCTTTATTTTTAAGAGTGTACATTAAAATATTACCTAATACATTTCCATATATGGGAAACTTGTGTTCATATTTTTCAAAATACTGCAATATATACCATGTATAGCTATAATTGTATTAAAAAATCTCAATGAAGGAATTAATGGGTTTACATATAGCAAGACACATATTTATAAATCTGTCTAGTAAATATCTTTTTGATGTCATGGCAACACAATTGTATATACTGAACATACAAGTACTCATATAGACTATATAAATTTATGCAAAAGCTCATTCTGGTTCTTGAATCTGATTGGCTGAGAGCCTTTTCCAGATGCAGTGCAGATTTCCAGATTTCCAGAGCAATATTCTAGTGATAACAGCACTCCAACTGTATCACTCTGCCTGCTGTATTTCTCACAGTGAGTGTCATGGCATAAATCACCCTTAACAGATGAAAGGATAGTATGACAAAGATATTCCTTAGCGGACATTCAAACTAGTGTTTTGTTGTGAATATGACATTGAGCTGAAAAATGAATGCTGTATCAGGTGCAGGTAATCACACTCGCTCAGTCCATCTCTCTCAGCTCAGCGTACCTTCATTACTAGTTCTAAAATGACATTTAGAAACGGAGGCTTGGGCTCAGCTGCTAAACTGTTAAACAGAGTTTTGAATCTGTGGTGAAAGGAAGTGGCTCTGCACAAAAGAGGGTTTTTAAAGACACTCCGTTGTTGTCTCTTTTTTATTTACAAACTTGTGCCATCAAACTGTTGTATAAACACAATATCACACTCATATCAGTGCAATATGGCTGTATATCAGCACGCTGTGATTAACTCGGCCTGTGACTTCATGCTTGCAGCTGAATCACAGCCATGCTGATATACAGCCATATCGCACTGCTACAAGTGTGATATTGCTCATTTATATGTAAGAGGATTGTACATTTAAAAAAATATATATATACAAATGATATTGCACAAATTCATGTGAAAACATAAAACTGCCAAAATTTTAAATGGTTACGAAATGGAAATCCTTAACTTGTCATCATCCAAGGCAGCAGATTATAAGAAGATGGAATTAACTTAATCGAATATAGCATTTGTTTCTTTTTTTCCTCTGAATTTGTGGTAAACATTGCTACCTGTTCTCAGCAGATGGGTGACAGGCACTAGTTTTGGTAGCAGTGACTCAATGTCAGTGGAGATTTTTGTGCCCCATGTCTGTTCTCAGAGGACAAACCCAGACACGGCTGGCTTAAAATAGATTTTGCAGGCAGTACATCAGTGTGAGTTTAGGCATCAGGATGTGGTCTGCACGCTGTGCTGTGTTTTACATAATGAGCTTAGCTCAGAGCGGATGGCTGGAGGAGGCCTGAATGCAGAGTGATCCTGGACCAAACCTCTGTCACTCAGCGCCACCAGACACCAAAGCTCATTACTGGAAAGTGATTATGAAGCGATTTTTGCATATTAGGACAATGATTTTGAATCCGAAACAAGAATTCAGTCAGCCAGAAGAAAACATCTTTAGGGACGTTGAGTCTGCGAGCTCCCTTAATGTTCAAGTTTTGACGGATGAGTCATAGTTTTTGATTCAGTTAGCCATAAATTGTATGGAATTATTACGGAAAAGCAGCAAGACGTAAAAGTTGATGTCATGTCCTATGTTTGCAGCAGGCAGCAGAAGGGCATAAGAAATGAAATTCTTTGTTGTCCGGGGCTTTTTTTGCATCCCCCAAAAATATTTCAGAAAAATCTTTGTACTCCGGCTAAACCGTTTCCTTGAAAGCATAAGGAAATGGGACTGTATTCGTTGTGCACTTCACCTACCTTTAGGCTTGATATGCAGAAACACTGCTTTGAAAAAACTCCACAACCACATTCATTTCAATATTTAAATTTCTAGATCTCACTACACTCAGAACTTACTAAAAGCTTTTTATCTAAAAACATGTTTGCTTCTGTCAATCAATATCTTTTAATTTACTTCAAATCTATCCTAAGCTACATTAATGTTAAGATGAATACAGTAATTGGACTGATGGCTCAGTCAAGCTGAAAAGCTTTCAAGTAAACACCTTCATCAAACCAACTGAGCTTGATCCAAATGAAATTTCAATTGGATTATAAGCGTTGGTATAGATCTGATCAATAAAAAAAGAAGCATGTAAAGCTTTAGGCATGTGAAACACTATCCATGATTTTCTATGTTTATCACCGAGCTGTGGGTTAGAGTAATGCTGATGGACGTTCCGTTTCCAAAATGCGCTGCACGCAGTAAACCACTCATTAGACCAATCACCGCAGATTAGTGTCGCGCAAAAGGAGGAAATGAATCATTTGCCAAACCGTTTGGGAGTTGTTGAGCAAAAAAGGTAAAATAAATGCATATTATAAAACAATAAAAGTGTTTTTTGACCTTGCATGCATGTCAACCTGTTGGGAAATCTCAAAACCAAAATAAGAACCTTTCATAATCCATAACAGCCCTGCTGAAAAAAAAAAAAACATCAACCAGCCTGGTCTTAGCTGGTCATAGCTGGTCAGCAGGCTGGTTTAAGAGGGGTTTTAACCGTTTCCATAGCTGGTCAGGCTAAAACCAGCTACTTCCAGCTTAAGCCAACGAGCCTAGGCTGGTTTTAGCTGTTTCTTTCAGCAGGGGCACTTTAAACTTGCTCTCATCTCTTAACTGAACTTTGGACCAGTTCTCCTCTCTCCACACAACACTACAGCTCCTCAGCAAAGGTGAGCTGTTGATTCTTTCTGCTTATGAGAGGCTTGGTCACTACAGAGTCCACTTTCAGTCTGACTACTTTTAAACATGCCGAGACAGGTCCTTACCCTGTTCAGCACAGAACTAGCAAGCAATTCCAGCTGTAGTGTTGAACCGATTCCCCACTGAGAGTCTCTACAGTATCCTGTCTTCACATGAATTTGTTTCATGTGGGTGACCAGCCTTTTTGGGAACCTTGAATGAGTTAGTAACATTGTTAAAGGAGTCCTATTATGCTCTTTTACAAAGTCTTGATTTTGTTTTGGGGGTGTACTAGAAAATGCTCTCATGCTTGGTGGTTCAGGAAACACATTATTTTTCACATAATTTACATTATTTCTCCCCAGCATGGCACAAATGGCTCGATTAATTCCGGATTTGATGAAGGCCCGCCTTCCGAAAAACTAAATGTGTTGTGATTGGTTAGCCATCCCAGTGCGTTGTGACTGGCAAACAGCTTAGATGGTGTTTCAGTACTGCCACGCCCCTTGTCAAAGCAGCAAGTTCCATGTACAACTGTTAGCACAAGTTAGATTAAAGAGATTCTTACGTTTTAAATATGGATATTTTTGTTACGAAAATGTATCGATTCGCTACAGGAGGCCTTTTTTGACCCCTCCGGAGCCATGTGAGGCACTTTTTATTATGGATGGAAGCACTTTATTGGACTTGTTTTGGACTGATGAAGAGAAACAAGTGTCTATGCCGTTCAAAAGCTTGGTTGTACCAGAATAATTTTTAATATAACTCTGATTGCATTTGTCCGAAAGAACTGAAGTCATATACACCTAGAATGGATGGAGGGTGAGTAAATAATACGCTACGGAAGTGTTGGGTCCTATCGGCAGCCTGCGAAATCGCCAATATGTGATATTATCGTGCTAATTTAATTATTTACATATTTAGTTTCATTGCCCTAAACCAGATCCAGGATAAGGCTAAAAGCATAAGGGTAATGGTCCGTGTTGTGGCGACATAACATCCGGAAAACGCTGTAGTCCAAAGGAGCCGTTCGTTGTAGTTCTTGAAAAGGGATTTTTTTTTATAACAAATATCTCCCTTTGGAGTGGACTTTGAGATTTGTAACTTTGTAGATCTTTTTATGCCCAAATATACACACTACACACTGACTAAAATTCAAAGAGTGAAAAGCAAAATAGGTCCCCTTTAAGCTGCAGTTTTCAAGAAATCACAGATTCAGAACTGTAGCTGAAAGTGCCATCCCGTTTGGCCTTCATCTGGACAACCTCCTGTCGCAGGGTTTTAGTTAGCTTAGAGTGACCCGTCATCTTGCAATCTCAGTGAAAATTAGAGGAATGCTGTCAGTTAAATAGTGTTTGTCATATAATTAAGAAAATTAGTACCAGGTGCAAGATAAATACCAATAGCTTGGAAGTATTTTCTAATTTTGATAAGAGGTCTTTTTCATATATCTCATTGAAGTTTTTAATACTTCAGAATACAATTAGTCACGAAATATGCTTAAAAACTGCCCTTCTACGCCTGTTAGGATAACTTCAAATAGCACTAAGTGACCTTAAAATCTAGGAAATTGTAGGTTGCTCTCTAATTTTGATCTCCAGTGTATATAAATATTATGCAGTGACATTATCATGGTGGCTTTCTCCAGTTCTGAACACAACCACTGAGCACACTTTTGTTTTGATGTGTCAAATATTTGTTATAAATACTAGCATTAACTTCAGTGAACCAATGAATTTAAACAACAGGCTGGTTACAAACTGATTTTCAGCTCCACTTACTGAATTATTACCACAGTTAGACAAGTGTTAAGAAAATATTCTGCAATAATATTTTTATATAAATAAAATTATAACTTCTGGACCCATTTCATTTTTCTAGTGTTACAAGGTGCTAATTGAACATACTGAATGAAGGAAGAAACATAACTAAAAATCCTAAACAATTTATTTACAATTGGTGTGATATTTACACAATATAATTCAGTGTTATTATTTAAAGGGGTCATCGGATGCCCATTTTCCACAAGTTGATATGATTCTTCAGGGTCTTAATGAAAAGTCTATAATATACTTTGGTTAAAAATTCTTAATGGTTGTGTAAAACAACACCCTTTTTACCTTACCAAAATAAGCTCTGCAAAAATCATCTTATTCTGGTCGGGGCTGCTTTAAACGCAAATGAGCTCTGCTCGCTCCGCCCCTGTCTTCTCTCTGTGGAGAGACGAGTCTGTTTACTTTAGCCGCTAAATTTGCTAACTAGCACATTATTAGGAAGGCGATCGCAAAGATTCATAAAAAATCCCTTATACTCACTTCTGCTGTAAGTGAAGCTGGATCATGAATGATTCACGCAAACATAGACAGATATATGTAGATCGGGAGGCGCATTTCCTTCACAAACAAACGTAATCTACTGCAACTTCTGTGGCTCAGATGTCCGGAGTAAATGACGATCACTATGTTCATTATTACATCCAGCAACACAACACCTCAATCGCTCAATCTGAGATATTTTTGTCTAACTTACATCCCTGCTCCAGCATTGAAACAAAGACAGCGGACTGTTACAGCTGATCTGAGGTAAAACGCTCATGTCAATCAACTATTGTGGGAGCGTGGCTCGATTTGAAAAAGGGGATATTATTTTTACAGATTAATTAAAACCCACTACATGGATTTTTATCATTATAGGGTAGACTTGTACATACACTGCCAACACACATTAATGTTCAAACAACATGAAAAGTGAACTTAGCATCCGATGACCCCTTTAATAATAGTTATACTGTTTCTTAAAAAGATACATTTCTGTATTTTTACTGAGGTATGGCATAATGTAATTTAATGCTGTCATAAACCTTTGTGCATTGGTGTGGTAACTGTTTATGTTCACCTCTGTCTATTGAAGTGCCCAGCTGACCTCTGATCACCATATCTAAATTGCATTTTACATTTTAAACATAGTAAGGAAGACAGCGAAGTATTTCACCCTGAAATCGGCAGCTGAGGTTATTTTACTATCCTGACGTGTCCCTCTCTCGCATGTACACTCCAGCCCTGTATCTTCACAATGTCACCTTTAGATTATCTCTGGAGGAAAATCTCATCTGTACTTGTGAAAGATTTCTGACAGCAGTATTGAGCAGCTTTAAATGCTCATTTATTCCTCCTTTGGCATCTGACACTCTTGTAGCGATCGAAACCACCATATATAAGATTGGAGACATATTCATGCAAAGAAAATAATGTAAAACTTGGACTTAGTCTGTGTATTTCAACGTATAACCTGCTGCTAATGAAAATGTGTTTGTAAAACTGGTAATGCTTTTTAGTTATCAATATGATTGAAGTGCTTTCAGTTCCATTTATCACATTTAAATGAAAATTCTATTGAATTTCCCTCAAAATCAGAACAAAAATAGCAGAAAACTGCAGCCTGCAGTTTGCATCCAGGCCTCAGCATTACTCAAAACCAAAGTGACACATCCATCTTTTTAAAAGCAACCCGCAAACAAAGTAAAACAAGCTTTCATCTTCTAATAAAAATTGAACCTCTGTGCTCTTATGAATTACTGTCTGCTGCTTCTACTTTTCTGTGGTCAATTAATAATTATGTCTCAGGGTAAGAATTTTTTGTTATTATTATTGCATTAAAATTAATTGATCTTTTTCAGGACAATTTAAAATGACGGATGAACCCATTTTAAACCTGCCAGAGTCATAACAAACAACAAGACCTGGAGTAACAAGATAAGTGGGCAAGGTTTGTGGTCAAAAGTAAACCCAAAATCTGTCTTTTAATCCTAATATAACTGCTTCTGTGTTTATTTAAAATGTCACTGAAAGCCTCCATATTGTATGTGATCATAAAGGAACATTTTCAGACTTAACCGACACTTATTATATCCATAGCAACTTATATAGTGAAAATTTACTCTCTAGAGCAACAGTTGACCTGAGGCAAGCAGAGTGCATTACTCTTCACAATCTATTTTTATTCCTCAGGAACTGAGCGTTTAAGGCTGAGGTGTGAATTGGCATAAAGACCTCGGGCCCAGAAGCTTTTAAGACCACCTATAAAGAAGAAACACTATTGAATGATACATCTCTGCTTGTATTTCCCCATGTTTACAAAGGAACTCTTCCTCTTTTCAAACCACAGATAATGCATAATTCATGAGCACATGAATTATGAAGTGCTGTTGATAAGAAGACTCAGCTCTGTCTCCTGCAGTCCGTCTTCACAGGATTCCTGTCTGTCTTACAGATATCATCAATTACAGTCATTCTAGAAGAAGACAGCTTTTTATTTTTTAAATGGTGCTTTTTTGCATGTTTGCGCATGTATAATTGTGTGATACAAACTCATAATTCTGACTTTTTTCGCAGAATTAAAGAAATAAACTCACAATTGTGAGTTATAAAGTCAGAATTGCGATAAACTTGTAGTTCTGAGAAATTAAGGCGATAAAAAGCTCGCTATTCTGACTTTTTTCTCAGAATTGTGAGATATAAATTTGCAATTGAAAGTTATAATGTCAGAATTGAGATAAACTCGCAATTGCGAATTTTAAAGCGATAAACTCACAGTTCTGAGAAATCAAGTTAATAAAAAAAAAAAAAAGATTTTTTTTCTGGCAAATGCAAGTTTGTATGACAAATGTGATTTTTTCCTCAGAATTGTGAGCAATTCTGACATTATAACTCGCAATTGTGAGTTTATATCTTACAAATCTGAGGGAAAAAAAAAAGGCAGAATTGTGAGATACAAACTTGCATTTGCTTACCAGTTGATAAACTCTCAATTCTTTTTTTTTTTTCCCTCATAAATGTGAGCTTGTATCCCACAATTCTGACTTTTTCCCTCAGATTTGTGATATAAACTCACAATCGCAAGTTATAAAGTCAGAATTGCGATAAACTCGCAGTTCTGAAATATGAAGTTGAAAAAAAACTCAATTCAGACTTTCTCACAAATGCAAGTTTGTATCTCGCAATTCTGACTTTTTTCCTCAGAATTGTAAGATATAAACTCACAACTGCGAGTTACAAGTCAAAATTGCGATAAACTCGCAGTTCTGAGAAATTAAGCCGATAAAAAGCTCACTATTCTGACTTTTTTCTCAGAGATTTGCATCATTTGCAACTGAAAGTTATAATGTCAGAATTGTGATACAGTTCTGAGAAATGAGACTTTGATTAAAATAAAAAAAAAAACAAGTCTGACTTTTTTCCTCAAAATTGAGATAAACTCGCAATTGCGAATTTTAAAGAAAAAAAGAAATCAAGTTCTAAGAAATCAAGTTAATAAAAAAAAACCTCTCAATTCTGACTTTTTTTCTGGCAAATGCAAGTTTGTATGACAAATGTGACTTTTTTCCTCAGAATTGTGAGCAATTCTGACATTATAACTCGCAATTTTATATCTCACAAATCTGAGAAAAAAAAAAAAAAAAAAAAGCCAGAATTGTGAGATACAAACTTGCATTTGCTTACCAGTTGATAAACTTTTTTTCTCATAAATGTGAGCTTGTATCCCACAGTTCTGACTTTTTCCCTCAGATTTGTGAGATATAAACAAGTTATAAAGTCAGAATTGAGATAAACTCGCAGTTCTGAAATATGAAGTTGACAAACTCAATTCAGACTTTTTTCTCGCAAATGCAAGAATCTTGCAATTCTGACTTTTCTCCTCAGAATTGTGAAATGTAAACTCGCAACTGCGAGTTATAAGTCAGAATTACGATAAACTTCACAGTTCTGAAATATGAAGTCGACAAATAAACTCTCAATTCAGACTTCCTCACAAATGCAAGTTTGTAYCTCGCAAATTCTAACTTTTTTCCTCAGAACTGTGAGATATAAACTCACAACTGAGAGTTATAAGTCAGAATTGCGATAAACTCGCAGTTCTGAGAAATGAAAAACTCACAATTCTGACTTTTTTCTTCAGAATTGTCTGATTAATGTTCAGGTCTGAGGATGAAATTAATTTTAGTGAGAAAAAAAGTCAGAATTGTGAGTTCAATTCTTTTTAGACTTTCTCAGATTTGCGACTTTCTTTTTGCAAGTTTAAATTTCAGAATTCTAAGCTTTTTCTCACAATTGCGAGTTTGTATCACACAATGTCACATTACAGCAGAGATGAGACCAGAAGCAGAGGTAAGGTGCAAACCAAACAAGAGCTTTATTGACAAGGTTGAAATATGGAGTGCAAATATGGGTTGAGCAATGATTATGCTTATCTGTAAGTCCTTGTGTATGATGAGCTGGAGTAGTGAGTCTGTATGGGGAAATTAATGAGGAATCCAGGTAGAAAACGGGTGAGTCCAGTGGAAGGAACGAACAGAGGTCTGGCACTAGAATCAGGTAGTGAACAGTAGACCAGACAGTGAAAGACTGAGGGTGTGAGTCTTAAATAGGGAGGGTCTGATTGGGAACAGGTGTGGAATATCAGTATTCAGGTGAGCGAGATCGGGTGGGCGGTGCTTCTGGTGACGTGGATGGTGGAGGCGGCTGTGGTGAATGCCTGATACACAATTATGACTTGAAAAAAGGGTCAGAACTGCAATTCTGAGGGAAAAAAGTCAAAATTATGAGTTTGTTTCACGGAATTCAGAGAAAAAAATCGTTTGGCGTTTGATCAATTAAAAGCATCCTTGTTGAATAAAAGTATTTTATAAATCTTTTATAAAAATATATATGTATGTATATGTTTTCTAAATATATATT
The DNA here is from genome assembly GCA_019740295.1 of Labeo calbasu. Lineage (NCBI taxonomy): Eukaryota > Metazoa > Chordata > Actinopteri > Cypriniformes > Cyprinidae > Labeo > Labeo calbasu. The sequence goes on along the minus strand of JAHKKF010535620.1, from coordinate 7,941 downwards.
ATATGAGTGAAAATTATTTCCACAGTCTTCTACATCCCGTTAGTCTGTTCTTCAGGGTGAATTATTTTTATTACAGCACATCAGTTCGCTAAAACTCGATGAGCATTACAGCTCCTTTCGAGCCAAAGGGTCAGGAATTGGCCATTACTGTGTAAAAGCACTAAACAATTACCTTCCTCATATGGCTGCCCTTCAACCCTGAACTCTCTTATAATTACCTAAGTGCTCCATACTAAATGAATAGTCACCTTAGAAAGGAAGGGTGAGCGACAGAAATAATACAGAGGTTTTTTTTTGTTTGTTTTCCATTCGTTCAAACACATCAGTGGACGAATGTTATTATTACGGAGTTAGATAAACACTTCTTTTTAAAACCCTAAAAGAACAAATATCCAATAAGCATTTATGTTCTGACTAATGTATCTACAAGAGAAATGTATCACAGTGGCCTTTCAATAACCTCTAAATATTGTTCCATGCAGTCCCTGCTTAATGGACAGGACTATTGACGTGTGTGTGGTGAGGAGCAGAGGAGGCCCCAGGGGTGTTCATAACAGGAGGACTCTGCAAGACATCTCACAGTGGGAGGAAATGCAATCTGACTGCATCACACTGTAAAGTGTTTCCCTGTTGCTCTCACGCTGGAAACAAATCAGCACTGTCGCTGTTTTATCATGGCTGCGCCATTGGAAAAAGAACACTGGAAGCTGCAAATATTATTCTGCACTATTGTGCATCTAAAATTGACTGGGAAAAATAAAATAAGAAAAATTACTCTGGAGCTACCAAATGCAGTATTGCTACAATCCCTTTTCACCTTGTTATGATAGCTTACTATATAAAAAATGCCGTTTATATATTTTATACCCTATTTTCTTGATCAGCCTTGTACTACTATGACATACTTGCAAAATAATCATTACTAGTTACGACACGACTAGTGGCACCAAATAGATTCGTAATCTGTTTAGGCCGGACATTGCAACATTGTCTCAGCTAATGACTAATGAGTTTGGGGGCGGTGCTACCTGTCTGTCTGACCAATGGAAGAGAGGGAAAGTAAATAAAACTTATTTCAATACAATCTTTTTACAGTGACACAGACAAAATTTTAAAAATGGTTTTCATTAATTTGAAATAAAGCTGAACGCTAAATATAAATATAAAAAGTAAATCATAAAAAATGACATATAAAATTGCTAAACCGTAAACTGAAAAGAACAATAGTAAATACTATTGAAAAATAAATAAATAAATAATGTACTATTAAACACTATAATACTATAAGTACTATAATAGTGTATGAATAATACTAAAATGACACTGCATAGAAATTATTTTTTTACAATTATTAATTCTTTTTTTAATAAGTTTTTGTTTGTATTTATTTTGTTTATTTTTAAAACTATTCCATTACATAACATAAACCTCAACACAGCTTAATAATTACCCAGAGAAATTTATAATAGCATATCAATAATATAAATACCACCTAAAATAATATAATACTATAAATATTATAATAGTATATAAATAATTTATTAAATAATATAACACTGCATAGAAATAAAATGTAAGTTTATCCCAATTAATAAGTCTTTTATTTATTTTTTTTATATTTTGAGTGCCATAACACTGCACAGTTAATAATATTACTTATTTATTTATTTATTTGTTTGTTTGTTTATTCCAAAAACTATTTGACTGTACAAGATAAACAGTAACACAGCTTAATAATTACTCAGAGAAATTTGTATTATATGAATAACATACTATATAAATCATATAATAGTATAAATATTTAAATTGTATATGAATAATATTAACATAACACTGCATAGAAATTATATTTAGCACAATTAATAAGTCTTTTTATTTGTTTTTTTATTTATTTAGTTAGTTAGTTAGTGCAAAAAAAAACTATTTGATTTCACAAGACACACCTCAACATGGCTTCAAAATTACCCAAAGAAATTTCAAATTTTTATATTGATATAAATGTTATGTAAATAATATAATAGTGCAATTAATAAGCTATCTATTTATTTATTTAGTTAGTTAGTTAGTTATTTAGTTAGTGCCAAAAACTATTTGATTGCACAAGATAAATCTCAACACAACTTAATAATTACCCAAAGAAATTTCTAATAGTATATGATAAATACTATATAAATAATATAATAGTATGTCTTTAGTAAGTCTTTCATTTTATTTATTTACCTTTTTTTTGCTTGTTTTTTGTTGTTTTTTTTTTTATTTATTTCTTTGTTTGTTTTTACAAGTATTTAATAAAAATAGTATAAAATAGTATTTTATAAGTTCTAATCTAATTCTAATCTTACAATTCTAATACTATTTTTCACAATTATTTTTATTTTATTTTATTTTATTCTGTATTTATTTATCTTTTATTTTATTTCATTTTTTTTTTTGAGTGCCAAAAGCTATTGATTTCACACGATAAACCTCAATACGGCTTGAAAATTACTCAGTGATATCTCTTCCCTAAAAGTCACTTAGACACTGTTCATTTCCTCACTGCTTTTAAAAAATAAAAAATAAAAACACTGACATACAGGATGGTTATAAAATCAAAGGTCACACAAAGAAGGTTCCTCGGATCTGCCGTTGCTAGAAAGAGAAGAGGAAATGCCAAATCGCAGGTCCGTTCTCTTAGCAGGAGGCCAGAGCTTTGAGACCCAATTAAACTGAGGGTTCATGTGAAATCACCTTTTCATGGCGTGCCAAACACCTGCTTATCCCTGCTCGGTAACACTCTTAAAGCATTGCTTTTGTTTGGTGCTTACCTTTAAAATTAGATTCTATTTTTTTTTTACCATGCTTCACCTCTCACGGTTGTGCCTGGGTGTTTGGACTGCAAAGCGAAGATAAGGAAATGTGTGTTGGCTTATTCGAACAGTGAAATTGGTTTTAGATCACATAGCAGGGCTTTTTCAGCCATGCTAGAGGACTCTTTTGTGATGCTTACCAGGCAAAACTGCCACTGAACGAATCAGAGGGAATGTGAAAAGCATTTCTTCAGTCTGCCACATAAAACCATGCCTATAGAAAGTCAGTCAAGGTACTTAGGCTGCATGCAGTGTCCAGCCACCTGGCAGATTGCTTACTGATTCATATTGTGCAAGGGTAAATTCATATTATCCATGTATAACCTCAGTGCTCTCTGGTAGATTACAAAATATATTATATATAGCTCTGATATATATTAAATATTAGTTTATCTTTAGACAAAAACTTCTCCGAGTTAGATTTTAGCCTCGTAAATGCTGTATGTGACAATTCAAGAAATTACTGTCCTAAATAATAGGCTTCTTCCTTTTCCCTTATCTTGCAATGTAACGCAAATCGGATTTAATTTGATGGGTTTAGGCAAGATGCTAGATGGGAGATTTTGGAAAAGCTCTACAGAATCAGAATTAATGTAAGAAAGACTGTGACTGCAAGAAGTCAGTTGTTGCACTGATGCTCATTCGCGTCTTATTGTGACTTTCACCTGTCTGTGACAACATAAAATTATTTGAGGAAGCAGAATGAACCGTAACGCAGGAAGCAGTGTTTTGTTCTTTAAAAAATAAAAGCTACATTAAATAAAACATCTTACTTTGTTCAAAAGTTTTCAACCCTTCACCTTCTTTAGCCACAATGGCAAACCAATTTACAAAACTAATTTAAAAAGAAGAACTAAAAGCAATCTTTTAAGTACAGTGGGTGAAAACAGATTTTTTTCATAGGTTTAATAAAACAGATTGACTCAAAGCCACTAAAAAGTCTAACGTGCGTCATTCACAGCGTAATAACTTTATTCTCTACATCCACTAATATCTGAACTTTGTGACCATGCAGCTATATCTTCTCATCTTATATTTAGATTAGTTTCATGTTATATTATCATATTATTTCTGATTTGACTTGCATATCACAGTATTTCCCTGTACTGCAGTGTAAAGTGTCACTCATGGTTTCATCTTGGTGTTTGACTCATCTCAGCCTCTATTAGACTCGATGTTACACTGCCGTCAGACTATGTGAGCAGTTGCATAATTTTGCCTGGAGTAAGAAGCATGTTTTTTGAAAGTCAGAGAAAGTCAGTTTGCTTTCTCTCACTCCAGTACAGCTAATACAACTCCATCATGAGCATAACGCACATTAGCAGTCTTATATTGGTGTTTCAGTAAAATATAGTTGAACAAAAATAAAACAATAAAGTGTATTTTCTTTTCTTTTAGTTTAGTTTAAGTGAATTTAAGTTAATTACCCCATGTTTTGTTCACTCTCAAGCCATCCTAGGTGTATATGACTTTCTTCTTTCAGATGAATACAGTCTGAGTTATATGGTTCTTCCAAGCTTTATAATGGCAGTGAATGGGTGGTGATATTCAACAGTCCAAACTGAAGCACATTTTTGTAAGATAACAAATGATTGAAAAAGCATCAGCAGATGAAACAAAGCAGTTTTCCGACTCACAGCTCACTTTTGATAGAAAGATAATCAGTAAAGAGGCGCTTTATTTACAGCATTTGGGTAGATGATGGATTTAACACCCGTGAATTTATCAGATTTATTACTGTTATGATTTTCTCAGAAATACCGTCATCATTCAAGCATTTGCAAAGTATTAGACGAGGATGCCAAGTGGCCATTTATGAATTTTTATAAGCAATTTTATTTGACTTGAAAAATTTTATCTGCAGTGTTTGTGACAAATCAGTCTGGTCTCATTGTTCATACGTACGTGATTATATGTAACATTTAGAGGCAAAAAACGTACATTTTTGTACGCTTTCATTGATGCTAAAACGTACAGCTTAGACGTATTTTAATGTTTAAAGGGGTCATCGGATGCCCATTTTTCACAATTGATATGATTCTTTAGGGTCTTAATAAAGTCTGAAATATACTTTGGTAAAAATTCTCAATGGTTGTGTAAAACAACACCCTTTTCACCTTGCCAAAATCAGCTCTGCAAAAATCATCCTGTTCTGGCGAGGCTGCTTTAAATGTTAATGAGCTCTGCTCGCCCCGCCCCTCTCTTCTCTCTGTGGAGTGACGAGCCCGTTTACTTTAGCCGCATTTAGCCACTAAACTTGCTAACTAGCACGTTATTAGGTTCATAAAAAAAAACCTTATACTCAACTCTGCTGTAGGTGAAGCTGGATCACAAATGATTTGCATGAACATAGATGCATTTATGTAGATCGGGAGGCGCATTCCCTTCGCAAACAAAGGTAATTCACTGCATCTTCAGCAGCTCAGATGTCGGGAGTAAATGACGACCACTATGTTCATTATTACAGCCAGCAACACAACACCTCAATCGCTCAATTGGAGATATTCTTGTCTAACTTACATCCCTGCTCCAGCATCAAAACAATGGAGGTCGAACTGTGACAGCTGATCTGAGGTAAGACGCTCATGTCAAGCAATCGCGGGAGCAGCCTCTGTGGGTGTGACGCCACACCGACAGGCATCTGAGGCTGGCTCAATTTGAAAAAGGGGATATTATTTTTACAGATTAATTAAAAAACACTGCATGGATTTTTATCATTATAGGGTAGATTTGTACACAGTGAGTGAGTGAGTGTGTCTCAGCACTGGGGATGCACAAGTTAGTGCACTCTCAGGGCTGGGTTGTGGCAGGAAGGGCATCCGGCGTAAAACGTGCCAAATCGGCTGTGCGGATCACTCTGCTGTGGTGACCCCTGATAAAGGGAACAAGCCGAAGGAGAGAGAGAGAGAGGGTAAATTTGTACATACACTGCCAACACACATTAATGTTCAAACAATATGAACAAGTGAACTTTGCATCTGATGACCCCTTTAACACATACAAACCTCACCAGAAACACGACATGTCATAATCTGTGATAAATGCAGGCGAGAGCCAATGAGCGTTCGACTATCCTGCCTGTATTTTATGTTTCTATTGTTTTTAGGTGTTATCAGTGCGTCAGTATTGTACGTTTAAATGCTGAAAATACGTAAGTATTTGTACGTTTAGATGCTGTAAAAACGTCTGTATTGTGCGTTTTAGTGTCTGGAAAAACCTCAGTAAATGTACATTTTGTAGAACCACATTTTAAGTAAGATGCATATGAATTATCATAAGATCACATTGGACAAATACACTGTCCTAAAAATGTGCAAAAATGTATGTAATAAGCATATGGCATACGTGTCAGCTTAAGAGTAAAAGGGATAGTTCACCCAAAAATGAAAATTACCTCATGGTTTACTCATCATCAAGCCATCCTAGGTGTATATGACTTTCTTCTTTCAGATGAATACTATCGGAGTTGCATTAAAAAAATGTCCTCGCTCTTCCAAGCTTTATAATAGCAGTGAATGGCAGTTAAGATTTTGAAGCCCAAAAAAGTGTGTCCATTCATCATAAAAAGTACTCCACATGGTTCAAGGGGGTTAATCAAGACCTTCTGAGGTGAAACGATGTGTTTGTATAAGGAAAATGTCCATATTTAAAACTTTATAAACCGTAAACTCTAACTTTTGCTAACTGCCATACACACATTCACGAAAGAGTAGCGTTCCAGCAGATGAGGAAGGATGTAAGTGTAGTGTAAGCTCCGGTGGGAAGTCACAAACATGGAAGCGCAGAGCAAAACAAAACACCAGTCACGAATTAGAAGAAGAAACCAAAGTTACAAATCATATACAGTGCAGTAATCGTGTGTTTATTAGTTTAAGAGCAGAATGCTGAAATATATGGAAAAACTTGTCAATAGCTGCATTTACATTACCCTTCAAATTGTGCAAATTAAAACTGCGAATTGAAAATACGCCTAATGGAAACGTATTAATTTCACAAAAACAGCCATATATCGCAAATGAGTTATTACGCTCGCATGAGGTGGTTTTCAGGGAATTCAAAAAAGGAATATTTCATGAAACTGCAACAGTTCTCTGAGTTTGATTTTAGTCTCGTAAAAAATGCTGTACGTGACAGTTCAAGACATTGCTGTCCTAAATAATAGGCTTCTTCCTTTTCTCTTATCTTGCAGTGTAACACAAATCTGATTTAATTTGATGGGTTTAGGCACGATGCTAGATGGGAGATTTTGGAAAAGCTCTACAGAATCAGAATTAATGTAAGAAAGTCTGTGACTGCAAGAAGTCTTAATATTAATTCAGTTTTGGCACTGATGTTCATTTGTGTCATGATGTTCATTTGTGTCATATTGTGACTTACACCTGTCTGTGACAACATAAAATTATTAAATAAAATAAAAAAAAATAAATCCCTAGTTCTGCACAGGTATCAACGATGACAAAACATCTGACTTTGTTTAAAAGTTTTCAACCCTTCACCTTCTTTAGCCACAATGGCAAACCAATTTACAAAACTAATTTTAAAAAGAAGAAATAAAAGCAATCTTTTAAGTACAGTGGGTGAAAACAGATGTAGGGTTTTTTTTTTCACAGGTTTAATAAAACAGATTGGCTCAAAGCCACTAAAAAGTCTAACATGCGTCATTCACAGCTTAATAACTTTATTCTCTACATCTACTAATATCTGAACTTTGTGTAAATGTCAAATTTTTTCTCCAGGTATCCATACTTTTGAACTATAAGCCCTTACTGACGCCATTAACCGCAGCAAACCTGACTGAATATGAATGCGTGTTCAAAATATCATACAGTATTGCTGGATTATGTTGCACTTCTGATATAAATTAAGAATTACTGTTCCTGCAACCTAGTTTTATCAAAACAGTGGTCTAATATTTTGAAGCTGGAGATTTTAGTAAGTAAGAGTGTGATCTTTTTAACGAGGTGTGAATGGAGAACAACAATAATCTGAGGCAGTCGGCGATTACAAATCCACAACAAACCCCATCCTGATCTCAAGACGAAAACGTACCTGTGGAAACGTTTTTTTGAGATGCGAAATACGTACCAGTTTC